>PVJS01002250.1:0-86466 GCA_004027185.1 Glis glis
ACCGCAAAAAAAAAAAAAAAAAAAAAAAAGAAGTGCCTAGCCGCATGTGGTGGCACATGTCTGCAATCCCAGTACTTGGGAGGCTGAGACAAGGAGGAGCACAAGTTCAAGACCAGCCTCAACAATTTAGTGAGACTCTCATCAACGTATCAAGACCCTGTTTCAAAACAAACAGTTTAAAGGGTGGGGGGATATAGCTCGGAGGAGAATGCCCCTGGGTTCAATCCCCAGTATAAAAAAAATTGCCTGGGAGAGGAAAGAAAATGTAGATATGGTACTCTTGACAATTAAATCCACCAAATAATAATGATGTTTTAAATAATTTGTAAAATAAATGAGTATAAATAAATAAGCAAAAAATAAGAGTAAATAAATAGCACCAACTTACATTTTATAGAACTTTTATTAACTCATCTGACCCTGACATGACCCTTGAGAATGAAGAGAATAAATAAACTTATCATTCTACAAATGAGAAAACTGAACATCAGAAAAGTCAAATGGCTTTCCCAAGGTCCCTTGGATAGTAGGCAGTGGAGTGGGATTTGAACCCAGGTCTTCGGTCCACACTCCAGTCTCTGAAGCAGAGGCTCTAGAGATTGGAGGGGATCTGGGAAATCGTCCAGTGGATAGATGATCTCATCAACAAAATGTGTCAGGATTCCTCAAAATGGACCTGGACTACCAACCTGTGCCTTGGACAAGAGCCAACGGCCTGTCTGTCTTGTGATTTTTAAGCCACGCTTCTGCAGAACATGAGCATTATTAAGAGCCAGACTAGGGGGTCTGCCTTTACAAATTAAATTATGACCAACTTTTTCCATTGCACAGAAAAAAAATAGGTATCGATGGATGCCATTTCCCTGTGTTGCTTTAGGGAGCAAGGAAAGAATGAGCAAGCAAATAACACGCATGTAGAGTATTTGTGGAAAACCCAGGAAATAGCATGTTGAGCTAACTGCCTTTTAAAATGTTTGCAGATACCTGGGCCACTATGTATGCCTTTGCTTGTATACATCACCTCTGCTGGTTCCAATGATGGAACCAGGTATGTCAGTGTGGCTTCTCCACCCTGCGGTGCAACAGAACTACCTGGAGAGCTTTAAAACCAGGGGAAGTCTGGACCTGCTCCCCACACATTCTGATTATACTGGGTGGAGGGGTCCACAACTTTTTTTTAAGCTCACCAGATGATTTTAATGTGTCACTAGGATCGAGAACCACAGTTTAGTTTTCTGCAAAGGGTACCATGGTTGCAGATGTTCTCGAAGTTTGTGAAACCAGTGCTTTAATGGTTTTAAACTTTAAATGCACTAACCTTTAAGTGAACTAGACATCTTGTTTAACCAATGCATCATGTTTAAAATTTTTGAATTAGAAGCCCATAAACATTTTAAGTCTATGTTAAAAGCTGAGAGATTTCACAGAAAGATCTAGATTTTCTGCTCTTTTGAGAAATGGTAAGATATAGTCAAGCTGGACCCACATTCCTGAGCACAAAAATGAGCAGGAGCCGAGCCATGGCTGCCTCTTCCAACAGGTCACGGGGCTCCATGTCCCCTCTCTCCCCCTGCTACACACACTTACTTTCTCCATGGCCCCAAGGCCCAGTGTCCTGCACACTTTATCATGGTGCTTGGGCCATGGCTTTTCTTCTAGATCATTTGCATTACCTGCCTGGTCTCTTTAGGCACTGTGTTTGCAACCCCTCTAAGGAAAGGCTTTGCCCTGGTTTACTGAGTCTCAAGTTCATTAAAACACAAATTCCCCAGAGATCCCTCCCTCCCCAATTCTGATTCTGTAAGGGTGAGATGGGGCCTGAGAATCCATTCTCCTGCCTCTGGGCCACCCCTGGAGAACTGCTGCCCTACTGTGCAAAGAGCATCAGCACTTAGAACACATGAGTTCTTTCCATATGAAATTACTTTTAATTCCAAGAATGAACAGCATCTAACACTTAGCAGCCAGAAAAGAAAGGCTAAAATATCAAGTTTTCTCTTTGCACAGGAATTCTAGGTCTGTTGGTTGTCTTAGCACTGTCCTTGGCTGAAAACAAGGGTCTCCCACCAGACATAGATAATTCTAACCTAGAAGATGAATGACACCTACGCTGATGATATCTTGGTAAGAAGGCTGACAAAGGAAACTGGAAAGACTGTATCCTTCCCCCCACGTGGGTCAGAGAAAGCCCCTCTCACTTCCTAGACCAAAATCCTGGAGAACTATCAAAGGATTACAGTCTTGCCTGTACTCCCCAGCAGACTCTGGCAAATCATCCAGACATGATTATAAAATTCTTTCAGGTGAAAGGACATTTAGAGATTGTCCCTGATGGTACAGATGAGGAAACTGAGGCTCAGAGAAGTGACTTTCACATAGCTGTGGTTCCTTAACCTGCCTGAGAATCTTCATTAAATAATAATTAAAAACCTCTTTCATGGAATTTGGGAGAATATTTGTGACAGTATGAATCACCTGGCAAAGAACAAATTCAGTTATCTTAATTCAATCTGCCACCTGGGTTACTAAGGCAACAGCTCAGCTCCTGTCTCTTCCTGTTTGGGCCAACATGAGATTTTTTTTTTTTTTTGGTGATACTGGGAATTGAACCCAGGGGTGCTCTACCTCTGAGCTACACCCCCAGCCCTTTTTATTTTGAAACAAGATTTCACTGAGTTACTGGGCACTGGCCTTGACCCTGCGATCCTCTTGTCTGATCCTCCTGTCTCAGTCTCCAAAGTACTGGGATTACAGGTGTGCGCCACCACACCTGGCTCGATGTGGAATTCACTTGTGTCATTAGTCAAAGTCCTATTGGAACCTAACGGTTAATGGTGGACTTAAAATGTGTATTTTACATGTATGCTGGGGCTCAACAGCATGCGCTCTGCACACATCATGTCTAGGTTAGAGTCCCTGCTCTTTTTGGACAGATTACTTAAATGACCCACATTTCAGACTCCTCCTCTGTGAAGTAGGAAGCTAAGGGGACCTACGACAAGGCAGAGCCAGAGAACAGGCCCTCTTCTCCACTTTCATTTTGTCACCCTCTCTCCTGCACCACTGGAAATTATTCCTTCTTTCACCTTCCTCTCCAGGAACCCACGTCACATTGCCCCAGCAACAGCTACTAACAGTAGTCACTTCCTCTGAGTGCCCGCCCACCAGGTAAGGGGATGGCTGGGAAGAGAAGGTCATCCCTGTCCCCAGCAGAAGCTCTGGCATGAAGACCCTGCCAGCGCCACCTCACAGACCCAAAGCCATCCATCCTCCCTCAGGAGTTAAGGACAGGCTCCCCTCCCCCACGCCTGGTGATGACTCTCTGGCTCAGCATATGGTGGGCATTTGCATCTGCCCACTGCCTTCTTTATAATTAGTGTGCTCTGTGCATCCAGCACCTGACCAGCTGCAGGGCAGGCCCAGGTCTGCATCTGCTCAACCTCTGTGTCACCTCCAACAGCTGCAAAGCCTGGGCCTGTTTCCAGTTTGCACCTGTGCACCTCCATGGCATCACCTATGTCCCACTGGGCGCTGGCTCCTCCTCAGCATCCCGAATAGCATGCTGTCCACCGTGCCCAGCAAGCCCAGGCCAGGTTGCTGCTCCGCATCCCATGGCACCCCCAGCTGCAGCAGCTAAAAGGTCTTGGTGCTGCAGCCTGGAAGCTGCCCAGCATCGGTGGGGTCCTGCCCTGGCTCTCCCAAGGGGTCCATCTTTGTGCCCTTGAGTCTCTGCACAAAATTGATGTCTACACACACCTGCGTGGCCTTGACCCATCTGGCCCATTCATTCTCAGCTCAGGTTGGGGCTGGCTGGGTCCTCAGAATCCCTCCTCGCTTGCAGTCCTCCTCCTGACCCAGCCCATGAAGGTCCGAGACCTGCCCCCTTGCCCTGGATTCTCCTCAAACTTCTGCCGGCCTCAGATTTCCACCCTCCTCTGACATTCATGACCACCATGACTGGCCTTGGTGGGTGGACAGGGAGTTGAGGGCTGGGCTGTCCAGCTGCTGGGTGCCTCTGGGAAGTGCGGGTGCCTGTCAGACCCTGAGCCATCTCCACTCAGGGGACTTTGGGGCAAGGAGCTGTGCCTCAGCCCCCAACTCCCCACAGCAGCCACATCCTAAGGAAGGGCGCTTCAGGCAGTCACGGGAAACTGCAGTGGGAGCGCCTCGCCAGTAACCACAGGCTCCTCTGCCTGGCATGGGCCTGCTCCGAACACGGCCTTTTGCACCTTCTCCCAGAGCTGGTCCACCCATCAGCACCCCCTCCTGTTCCTTCTCTCCAGCCAGGTTCCTTTTGACCCCTGTTACTTGCCCCATGACCACCCTCACCCTGCGGGCTCCCACCCTGTACCCCCATTCCCACCCCGGTACTGCCCACCTCCCAGGTGGGCCTGGGCAGAGGTAGCCAGGGCGGCGAGGACACCTGCTGGTAGGAAAAGCAAACAGAGCTGCTCCCAGAGTCTGGCCCGCCAGTGGCTCACATTCCTCTTTCCTGGGCTGTCAGTTTCTCAACATCTGCCAAATTTCTCTCTCTTGTATTGAGGTTTTTTAAATCCCCGTTCAGTAAACACACATGACTTCCACACGTGTACAAACACACACAGGCGTCTCACCCAGAAGCTTCCCAGCTCCCCTGCGCAGACGGGAGCCTCGGGGGAAAGTATACTCCCAGACACACATCCCCACTGCCCTCACAGCCACCCCTCCCACCCACTCCCCCAGGACACGCAGACGCATGGGGCGCCAGCCCTCCTCTCCACACCCAGAGCCACGACCCTGCTCTCCGCATCCACCGCCGGGAAGGCCCACTTTGCACACAAGAATCTGTCTACTGTACAGCACAAGAGCCCATCACCCTAAAGTTCACGTACATGTGAACATACGTGCATGCCCTCCCCCAGCTCACGTGGGTCACGTGCCTGGGGTAGACTGAAGGGCCCGCCGGGCAGTAAGAAGCTGTCTCTTGCCTGCACTTCTAAAAGCTGGACAGACATTATTGTGGGGCAGGTAGTCAGCTTTCCAAGAGCTGGAAAAACTGAAATGGAGACGTGTCACAATGAGCTGTGAAAAGCAGGGAGAAGACCGAAGTGTCCCGACCCTTAGAACTGCAAGGGCTCTGGACAGAGAGAGCTGGCCCGTCCTGGATGCCACCCATCTGCTTACGCTTACCCATATGGTCACATGTGCCGCAACACATATGCTTCCCTGGGCGGTGCGATGTAATTCCAAATTAAAATCAGTCAAGGATGTGATGCGAGTTCAGCACGCCACTTGGCCCCGGGGCGCCTGGCCTCCCAGAAGCGCCTGGCTCTTACCAGAACAGCCCTGTCTCCTTCCCCACCCACCTCCCCAGCCCCACCTGCGCATCGCACCTCCTGAGCTCAGTGCTGGTGAACCTGGGGCACCCTGTTGTGTGGCCACCACTGGGTCCCTGCTCCCGCCAATCCCCTCCACAACACACACCCCAGTGAGAATTTGGACTTACTGTGCTCCGCCAGCCCCTGGATCATGTCGAATTTATGGATCTCTTTAGCATAGTATTCCGACTCGGTGTTTTCCTGAGTGCAGCTTTCTTCCTTCTCCCCCTGCATCTCCTCCAGCAGCTCCCGGGTGCTGTTGTAAAGGGCCAGGACCTGGTAGGGGACGTGGGTCATCACCGATGGCTCTGGGGGGCTGGTGAGTCTGAGCTTGCTCAAGATCTGTCCCCTAATGGCTTCCACCCTCTTCTTCTTGATGTGGCCGAAGTCCAAGGTGGTGCAAGTGGACAGAGAGAGGCTGACCGTGGCAAAGTTCAGCAGGGCCAAGACCACCAGAGCCCTGTGCAAGTGCATCTTCATGTGCGAGCCGGGGAGAGAGGCCAGGGGGGCAGCAAGGCCTGGCGAGGAGGAGACCCCAGCAGACGTGCAGAAAGAGGGAGGAAAACCAGGCGGCCTCCCCAGATCCCAAAGACTGAGGCTTGGCAAGAGGGTGCATGAACTCACTGCACTGCGAGAGCTTCAGGACTTCCAGGAAGCGCTGGCAACCCTGAGGACGAAGAAGCGGACTGTGTGCCTCGTAGCGCTGGGGTTCTCGTCCATGTGTCTAAACAGGTTTTGCTGGGCTCTGACTCCCAGCGGGCCAGGTGGAGGGCAAGCAGAGGGCTGGGAGGGGTGGCAAGGCAGCTGGGAGTGGAAGGGAGCTGGAGTTTTTCCTTAGGTAAAAATAAATAGAGCGGATATCTGATATTGCCAAACGCCGCTTGGCGATGGGGAGAAAGTGGGTATTTTAAAGAAGGCACAGAAGGACCACGGCTGGGTCCCAAAATCAAAATCCTCGCCTTGCCCTGAAGGAGAATAAGAAAAGAGAATGGAAAAGAAAAGAAGAAGAAAAAAAAAGCTGTTAAAAAAAAAGTCAGATCACCAGTGAGTAGGTCTGGGAGAGGCAGGGCTGGCGGCTGCTGGCCCAGCTAAAGGTGGGGGCGGTACAGGACACACTTGTCTCTCGGACTCTCCATTCATGTTTTCCCTTTTGTTTACACCTCCTGGGGGCTTTCTAAATGACTCTGCTCCCGCTGCCTCTTGTCTTCATTGGCTGGGATGTGGGGTTATGTGCAACTGGAAGGCAGGGAGGACAGGCGGCAGAGAACAGCCCCCCAAATCCACTTGGACGCCCACAGTCACCAGCACCTCGGCTCGTCTTCGCCCTCGGCCATGGCTTCTGTCCCCGGCTTCTCTTAAAAAAAAAAAAAATCGAAAGGAAAAGAAAATAGAAGCCAGTTCACTGCAGCCTGCTCCGGAAAGCGGTTATTCCTTGGTTCACAAGCTTCTTCCCCTGTCTCCTGACTCTCTGCTCATCCCCTTGGACTTGACTCTCTGCTTCCCTCCCTTTCTCTCTCCTCTCTCTCCCCTTCTCTCTCTCCCTCTCCTTCTCGCTCCTCTCCCTCTCTCGCGCACACACACACATGCACACACACTGCTTTCTCTATTTCTCTCTGCTGAAATTTTATACCTCCCTCCCATGACGTCTCGGGCCTGGGGTGGGGGAGGGAGGGAGGGACCAGCGCACGCAGCCGCTTTTGCAGCACGATTTTAATGTTTAAAACAGGCACAGGAAAAGCCGAGCCCATTTGAAAAATCCTTTGCGAGTCCTCTCGTTCGACGTGGTAACTGAACTTTTTTTCCCCTCTCGGAGTCACTCCTGCTACACGTTGGCTGTTTTTCTGGAAAGTTACTCGGCCGAGCCCCCTCCCTCCCTCTCCCCCAGCCCCTGCGCGCTCTCGCCAGCTGTCAGTCGGCGCGCTCCTCCGCCTGTCTGTCTTCCTCCGAGTCCCGGGCCGCCCCCGGGCCCGCGGACACCGGGCAGGGGCCGCAGGGGAGCGGGCACCGGGCAGGGCGGCCGTGCCACCCTCGGCCGGGGCGACGCGCGGCCTGCGAGCCGGGCTGGAGGGGGCCTCGGCTCCGCCGCGATCCTGGCCGCGTTTCTTCATTGACAAGCCCCGAGTCGCGGCTGGCTGGAGCTTGGAGATGCTCCAGGGGCATGGAAAAATGGTGGCGTTTTCCGGAAGGCCGAGGGTGCCCTCTGGCGAGGCCTGGCCGCCAGTGAAGGAGGCTGGGGGCCCGGGAGGCGGGAGGCAGGGCCGGGCGGGGGCGGCGCAGGGGCTCCGCGACGGGGCCGGGAGAACAAGCCCGGCGCCGGGGGAGTCGCCTCCCTCTCGGCCCCACGTGCAGACCAGCGCACCTCTCCCGGCCCAGCCGCGGCTCCCGAGCGCTCGGCGCAGCAATGTCATCCAGATGTTCGCGGCCTCCCTCCCTCCCTCCCTCCCCGCCAGGGTTCCGCGGGGAGCTGCGCCAGCGAGCGCCGAGTCAGCCCTGGCCCGAGCCCATTTCCCAGATGGGTGAGCGGAAGCTCGCGCTCCGCTTTCGTGGCTCGTCTCAGCCTGGGCTTCTAGTCTTTTCCCACGAGTAGCCGAGGGCGGGCGAGACACCGTCCTCCCTGTCCCCAACACAGGACTCGTGTCTGGGATGATCGCTTTCCTGAGAATGAGTGCTGCCTCCCCGGCCCCCTCCTGCCGGCCTTCCTGGATCCCTCCTTAGAAATGTGGCTCCTAGACCCCTATGTGCAGGGATGTTAATGCACCTCCCGGAAAGTGGCGGATCACTTTACAGTTGAGGAAACTGAGGCAGAGAGATAGTTTCTTTTTTTTTTTAAGGCCACACTGCTTGTGAGTAATGGAGGTGACTTTTTTTGTATGGGAAATTGAACCCAGAGGCATTCTACTTCCGAGCCAAACCCCTGCCTCCCCTTTATGTTGAAACAGGGTATTGCTAAGTTGCTGCGGCTGGCCTGGAACCTGCCAGCCTCAGCACCCCCAGTACCGGGATTCCAGGCGTGCACCACCACGCCAGCTGGAGGCCACATTTGACACAGGCTGTCTAGTGTGGGTAGGCATTATTTTCATTTGCATAAGGAAACCTAGGTGTAGAAATCTTAGAAGGTAACTAATTAGGGTCGCATAACTATTAGGTGTCAACCCTGGGATTTGGACCCAGAAAGTCCATTGTCAGAGCCTATGCACCTAACCATTGCGCTATCTGTATTGCCTTTGGGATTTGAGAAGTAGGTTTATTTTTTTATTTTTTATTTTTGTACTGGGGATTGAACCCAGGAACATTCTACCTCTGAGCTACACCCCCAGCCCTATTTTATTTTTTATTGTGAAACAGGGCTTCACTAAGTTGCTGAGGGCCTCGCTAAATTGCTGAGGCTGGCCATGAACCCACAATCCTCCTTTCTCAGCCTCCCAAGTACTGGGGTTACAGGCGTGTGCCACCGCACCAGATGAGAAATGGTTTTGATATTTACTATATTCCAGGCACTGTTCTAGACTCTGTGAACATTTCAGTGAACAAAACAAACAGATAAAAACACCTGCTGTCGTGGAGTTTATATTATATAGAGGCAGGTATGGGGCACTGGGGGAAGCAATGAATGAAATAAATATGTAAATTGTGTTGTATGATAAAAGAGAAGCGCCATGGTGGAAATAAAGCAGGGAAGGAGGACAGAGAGTACTAGGTTGGGGGATGTTGCAGTTTATTTTTATTTATTTACTTTAGCCCTGAGGATGGAACCCAGGGTCCTTTTGCCTCTGAGCTACACCCCTAGCCCTTTTTGTTTTTTTATTTTGAAGTAACTTTCTAAGTTGATGAGGCCCTCACTAAGTAGCTGAGGCTGGCCTTGAACCTGCGATCCTCCTGTCTCAGCCTCCCAAGTACTGGGATTATAGGTGGGTGCCACCACGCCTGTCTAGGATGTTGCAATTTAAAATAGAATGACCAGGGAGGGTCTTACTGAGGCCTCTGAGCTAGCACTTGCCAGATGAGAGGGAAAATTATTGAAGTTATACCTTTCTGGAGTATAGAGATTCCATCTCTACCAAATCAGTCCCTAGAGATGGGGCCCTGATATCTGTATTTTGAAACGCTCTCTCTTAAGGTTCAGGTGCTCTGCAAGGTTTGGAAGTCCCTACTGTAGGGCTTCTCTCTGCCTAGGCTGAGTCTATTCACCTTTTGTTTTCTGGCAGTTGGGGAAGAAGTAGGCGTGGAGTTCTAGAAACCGAGTATGTATAGCTGTAAGTTCACAAAAAATGGAAAAATCCAAGGATTAATCCCTTCTTCTTCCTCTCATTCCAAGGATAAAGGGAGCAAGGGATTTATTGGTGACTATATCTCTCTTTTTTTAAAGGTCTCACTAGGTTGATGAGAGTCTCACTACTTGCTGAGGCTGTCCTCTAACCTGTGATCCTCCTGTCTCAGCCTCCCCAAGTACTGGGATTGCAGGTGTGCATCACACCCGGCTTCAGTTGTCTTATATATTTGGCAATGAATATTTCTTCAGATTAAAATCTTACAGAATATTCTCACTGAGAAGCAAAGTTAGTGAGTAAAGGATCTTAGAGGCACTCTCAAAGGGTGATTACAAGGAAGGTAACTGAAGACCAGGGAGAGCTCTGCCCTGGCTGCCTAGGTAGTTTTTGCAGAGTTAAGATGAGAACTTAACTCCTCAGACATCCATGTCACTAGGCATACTAACCTATAGTGCTGCCCAGAAAACACGTGGAATGAATGAGTGGACTGGGTAACTTATTCTGTGTGTGTGTGTGTGTGTGTGTGTGTGTGTGTGTGTGTTGCTGGGGATTGAACCCAGGGATATTCTACCTCTGAGCTACACCCCTATCCCTATTTATTTTTTTATTTTTTTTGCTTGGAAACAGGGTCTGGCTAGGTTGCTGAGAGAGTCTCACTACATTGCCGAGTCTGTCCTCGAACCTGTGATCCTCCTGTCTCAGCCTTCCAAGTACTGGGATTACAGGTGTGCACCTTCACATCTGGTTTTTACTGGATATTTAAGAAATGCTCAAGCCGGGTGTGGTGGCTGGAGCATGCCTGTAATCCTAGTACTTGGGAGGCTGAGGCAGGAAGGTCTCAGGTTTGAGGACAGCCTGAACAATGTATAGAGACTCTCAGCAACCTGGCAAGACCCTGTTTTAAATAAAAACATAAAAAAGGGTTGGGGGTATAGCGCAGAGGTAGAATGCCCCTGAATTCAATTCCCAGTACCCAAAAAGAAAAAGAAAAAGAAGAAGAAAAAAGAAAGAAATGTTCACTGTCCAGTTTTAGGGGTACCACTCTCATTTCCAAGTTCTTGTTTTTATTTTATGGAATATGAATCAGTGAAGATTCAACTTGACTGCCCTATTAGGCTGTGAATTTGTGGGACAACTCCCTCCAAAGCTAGGAGAATGGTTGGCACCCACTAGTATGTGCTGGAGAAAAATACTCCAGTGATATCTGGTGTTGGAATGGCCCTGGCTTTGCCCCTTGGCACTCAGGTAACTTTCCTGAAACCACTTCTTTATGCCTCAGTGTTACAGAGATATTACTGCTACTCACTTTGTGGAGTTGTGGGATTAAATGAGATACAGAATATTTATACTTTTGAAAGTTACCACTCAGGTACATGGTGTTTTAGTTCATCCTTTCTATTTCTTTGGGAGGGGTACTGGGAATTGAACCCAGGGATATCCTATCTCTGAGCTACACCCCAAGCCCCTTTAAAAAAATAAATTTGAAACAGAGTCTCACTAAGTTGCTGAGGGGTCTCTCTAAGCTGCTGAGGCAGGTCTTGAACCTGAGATCCTCCAGTCTCAGCCTCCTAGGTACAGGGATTACAGGCGTGTGCTACCACACCTAGCTTGGTTCAGCCTCTTGATAAACTTATTGAAGACAGAGATTAAAAGAATTGTATTTTTTTTTTTTTTTGCGGTACCGGGGATTGAACGCAAGGGCGTTCTACCTCCGCGCTACGCCCCCCAGCCCTATTTTTTATACTTTATTTTGAGACCGGGTCTCACAAAGTTGCGGAGGGCCTCACTAAGTAGAGAGAGAGAGAGAGACAGGGAGAGAGAGAGAGAGAGAGAGAGAGACAGGGAGAGAGAGAGAGAGAGAGAGAGAGAGCTGAGGCTGGCCGCGAACCCAGATCCTCCGGTCTCCGCCTCCCAAAGTACTGGGATTACAAGCGTGCGCCACCACGCCCGGCAAGAATTGTATTTTCTGTAGTTCATTATAAACAACTTATTGCACCTGCTCTCATCTGTCAAATGGAAACAATACAACCTATCTTGCTCCCACAAAGCTTTTTATGTCCCTCACTTAGGCTAATAACTGTGAAGGCTTCTGTACATTGCAAAGATCTATACGAATGGGAGGGATCAGTATAATTACTACTTTTAACAGTAGTAGTGCTTTGCACGTATGTATGTATGGTACTGGGGGTTGAACCCAGGGGCAGTCTACCTCCGAGCTACACCCCCAGCCCTTTTTATCTTGTTTTTGAAGCAGGGTCTCACTAGGTTGCTGAGTCTCGCTACGTTGCTGAGGCTGTCCTCAAATCTTCTATCCACCGGTCTCAGCCTCTTAAGTACTGGGATTACAGTACACGGAGTGCGCCACCACTCCCTGCCCGATGTATTTAAACAGTGCTACAAACGCACAGTCCCTGAAGACTAACACTTTTTCATTGTTCCACGGAAGCAACCTTAGCGAGTTTTTATATCTGGAGGTTTCTTCTGGAAGTCGAGCAAGGCAGACGTAGGAAAGAATTGGTTTAAATGGGAGCGTGGCACCCAGAATCCAGGCGGACCCTTTAAATATTGGGAAGGCGGAGCTGTCGTCAGGGACGCGGCCGGGGCGCTTGGTTTCCAGGAAGTGACGTCAGAGGCCAAGGCGATGGAAGATGTGTTGGACTTGGGCGAGGAGCGGCGCCGCAGCTCGGCCACCTCCGTGAGGACCAATGCGGGGGGCTCGGGGCCGGGGCTCGGCGGGTGGGGAGGGGCGGCCCGGCCGGCCCGGTCCCGCGGAGGCGCCTCGGCCCGGCTCGGCCCGGCCCAGGCGGCGGAGGGACGGCCGAGCGAGCGGCGCGGGGCTGAGGCCGGGAGGAGGCGGCCTTCCGCCCCGCCCCCGGGCCGCGAGGACCTCCGCCGCGACCGGCGCGGTTCGCTGTCTTGAAAATCTCCCCAAAGTAGAAAACAGATCCCGTCCCCGCCGGCCCCTGGGACCTGGGAAATTTCAGAGCCCCTCTCTGCTCCTCGGAACCCCAAGTGCGACCTACTCCAGAACGGACAGATCGGCAGGTGACTGGAGTGAGCCGGCCAGAGTCGCACTGGGACCCTTCCTTGAGTTTTCCCTTGGGATTTCTCATCCCAGAAGTTCTTGTAAAAGCTGCACCGTTGTTTGCCCGGAAGGGAGGCAACTCGGAAGCCCTACTTCCCAGTAATCCTCACCCCGTTACTTCTCTTGGGAAATCTAGACTCCCCCAGTGATTAGGTGCTGGAAGGCTGAGAGGTCAGATGGAGCATAAATCTGTTGGTAGGCTTAAAAAAATAGTCCATTTCTCCGAGTCTCGGTTTCTTTCTGTCTAGAATGGAGATGTGGCATTTAACATAGGGCCTGGGATACCAAAGAAGTTAGCTGCTGTTACCCGAGGCTGCCCAAGGTTATAATCAGTGAATAATAGAGCTAGATTCAAGACCTAAATTCACTGCTTTTCTTACTCTATTATAACCCCCATCAAGCCTTTTTAACTTTTCAATTCGTCAACATCACAGCCACATTGGGCCTCAGGGCAAGTCTTTAGTTTTTGCTGTGAAATCCAAGTGTTTGGAAGTGCCCTGATAACATTGGATGTTCTTTGTGGGTGCTGGATAGAAGCAGCTCTCCGAGGAAGCTATAAGATGCAGGAGTAAATTGGTCTGGAATGAAGTAGGCTGCTTGACTAAGGAGAACATTAGGTCACCTGGCCTTTCTGATATGTGAGTTTTTTTAGTGCCTGGGGATGTGAATGTAGTTATTTATTCATTCTTTTCACAAGTGTTTGAACCCTACTGTGTATCAGGCATTGTTCTAAGTGCTGGAGTGACAGCATTGAGTGACAACTCATGTTCTAGTGGAGGGAGATTGACAATGAACAGACTACATTTAAATACATAAAATCTAGCCGGATGTGGTGGTGCACGCTTGTAATCCCAGTACTTGGGAGGCTGAGACAGGAGGATCACAGGTTTGGGGCCAGCCTCAGCTACTTAGTGAGACCCTCCGTAACTTAGTGAGACCCTGTTTCAAAATAAAGAATAAAAAAATAGGACTGGGGGTGTAGCTCGGAGGTAGAATGCCCTTGGGTTCAATCTCCAGTACTATACACACACACACATACACACAACCCACATAAAATCTGGTTGTAAAGCAGTTTTCTACCCTGTGGCTTGATACAGGGTCTTCAAAGAGTTTACATTATTTTAAATACTTAACAATTATTAGAGAAATCATCTGTAAACAACATTCGGAGACAAGATCATTGAATTTCTGTTTTAGCACAACCACTACATGTAGAATTCCTATTCAGATAACTGATACTGTGACAATGGAAGAGGGCAGCCATGGGTGAAGGGATGGAATTGTCTGCCTTGAGAAGAAAATGAGCTTATCAGAAAAATTGTTCCCATCCTCCTTGGAACCTAAACAATTGACATTACAATTTGAAATGGGAACCCTGCACAAAAGTTGATATGCAGCTTCCCCCAAACCCCCCTTCAGTCTTAGAACATCCTCAAGTGGTGAAATTTCAGCATGGCATAGTGGAAGGAACCCAGGACTTGAAGTCAGAAGAATACTTGGATCTTAGGTCTCTGTCTGCCACTTAATCACCTTCCTAGGCCTTGGCTTCTTTATTTGTAAAATGGCTTTTGACCCATTTGTCCCTGTTATTGTGAGAATCAGCGAAGCCACATTAAATGAGATCTAAAAGTGCTTATGATAATGCTTTAAAAAACATTCTTTATCATTAATTTTTAAGATAATGTTTTTTAAAAAGTAAATAACCAAAAATATATGTATTTCAACACCTACTGTTGTACCACAAAAGTATTATGTGCTGGGAAGTGGTTGAGACACCAAACCTCCACCCCAGGAGGGCCTTGGGAAACACCTGCAGATGGTTCATTTGATGAGTCAGAATTTTGATGTTCTCTGGTTTCCCAAAGTGTCTCAACATTCTTATACTTAAGATCTGTAACTGCAAATCCAAATAGTGTATATATCAAAGCAAATGTTTTCTGTTTTTCTCTGGTGTCAGTTGCCATGAAATTTAGGAATTCTTTCCCAAAGCTGTCTAATAACTACCTTCATTTGTGATAGTAGGCCTTCTTAAAAATCCTGTTTGGGAATGTAGGAGCCTTTGCCACCCTCTCTGAGCTGTGGCATGAGGTCTCTGTCCAGAGGCATTTCTTTGGATAGAAAAGTGATTTTGCTTTTCAATCCCTATGGCTGTTAAAAGAAAACCTCATGATCATTAACCCATGAATTTCCCATTCTCCTATCAAGTAGAATTGATCTCAGGTGCTTTGTTTTTAAAGGTTTGGAGCATTTTCTACCAAAGTATCCAAGTTCCTCAAATCTATTCTCCATTATGCCATCTTACATCTAGTCCTTGCTTACCTTCCAAGCTTCCAAGAATTGGCATCCTCAAAGTGGCTCAAATGACGTTTGGTCAGCAGTGCCCTCCATCTCTCTTTACAGGGGGCCAAGATGGGCCGCCGAGCTCAACAGGAGTCAGCTCAGGCCGAGAATCACTTCAGTGACAAGAATTCCTCGTTGACTCTGAGTGGAGAGGTGAGTGGTAAAAAAATGAAAAATGTGTTGAAATGGTCTTTAAAAATTAATGTTTCTTTGCCCAGCACAGTGGCCCACACCTATAATCCCAGTGACTCCGGAGGCTGAGGTAGGAGGATTGCACTTTGAGGCCAGCCCAGGCAACTTAGCAAGACACTGTCTCAAAAATAAAAATTAGAAAGCTGGGCATGGTGGCACACGCTTGTAATCCCAGTACTTGGGAGCCTGAGACCGAAGGATCCGGGTTCGCGGCCAGCCTCAGCTACTTAGTGAGGCCCTTTGCAACTTAGTGAGACCCTGCTTCAAAATAAAGAATAAAAAATAGGGCTGGGGGTGTAGCTCAGAGGTAGAATACCCCTGGGTTTAATCCCCAGTATCACAAAAATAAAATAAAATAAAATAAATAAAAAATAGAAAGGGCTGAGGATGTAGCTCAGTGGAAAGGCACCCCTGGGTTCAGTCCCCAGTACTGCAAAAAAAAAAAAAGTGATTCCATAACAAACAAGGATTTGGTATTTGGTATTTCTTCTCTTGAGTGCAGCCCTTCTTCCAGTCTTGATTTGGGAATTCCCTTCCTTGACATTGTCCTATTAACAGCAAATGAAAGGAATGGTTTTCCTTTCAGGCCCGACTGATTTCTGTGTATTTCTTCATATTCTCAGTGTGGAACTTCTTATGTTAGCTGAAGCAAGGGACTGAAGTTTCAAAATGCGGTAGAAATCTAGGTTTTTATTTCTGCCCAATAAACGCTAGTGAGGCATGCTGATGACGTAAGATTGGATTGCACAACTGGACATTTGCTCGGTGGTGACCTGCACTTTCTACAGTTTTCAGGCAGGAAAGGAATCATTTACTGGCCTTACTCTACTGGAAACTTTCCCTAGTGGCCTGAAATCATGGGAAATGATCCAGCTTCTTTGCGGAGGGTGGGTAATCCTGATGAGCACTACTTTTTAATGCCAGGGCACTACTTTGGGCAGTTTACTCTGAACCCCCTTTTACGTTCTTTTGTTCATTTGAAAAAGCTTTGCCTTTCAAGAGTCAACCTGAGCCGGGCGTGGTGGCGCACGCTTGTAATCCCAGTACTTGGGAGGCTGAGATGGGAGGATTGCAGGTTCGGGGCCAGCCTCAGCAACTTAGGCCCCCACAATTTAGTGAGACTTTGTTTCAAAATAAAGAATAAAAAATAGGGCTGGGAGTGTAGCTCAGAGGTAGAATACCCCTGGGTTCAATCCCCAATACTGAAAAAAAAAAAAAAGTCAGCCTGAGGCTCCTCCAGTCTGTTAGCTGTCCCTGACTTCTGCGGGCTGCTTAGGGCTCTTTCCGGCTCCTTCCCCTCAATTCCATAATACCTACTACAGGGCAAATCACATTATATGCTAATTGTTTTCTTTTGTGTCTGTCCTACAGGATAGTGAGTTTCTAGGGTGGAGGGTGGACAGATATTTATGATTGGGGGCACAGTTATGGGGGAGGGGTGGCATAAATTAGGAAGTTGGTGAAAGAAGATTTGCCAGACCCACCCTGGATCTTGGGGGGCTTGAACTGCAATAGTGTATGTTTTTAAAGAGGAAATGAAGCCAGGCATGGTGGTGCATGCCTGTAATCCCAGTACTTGGGAGGAGGCTGAGACAGGAGGTTCACAGGTTTGAGGACATTGTAGCCAGACTCAGCAACCTAGCAAGACCCTGTTTCAAAAACAAAAATTAAAAAAGGCTGGGGGGTATAGCTTGGAAGTAGAATGCCCCTAGGTTCAATTCTCAGTACAAAAAAAAAAGGGGGAGCGAGAAAGTGTGCGCATGAAGAAGGGGCAAATGACCGTGTTGCTGAAAGCCTCGTGGCTCTGGTCACTTCACACTTTTCTGCAGAAGAGAGGCTGAGATGGGAGGATCGTAGGGCCGAGGCCAGCCTTAGCACCTTAGTGAGAACCTCAGCAACTTAACAAGACCTTGTTTCAAAATAAAAAATAAAATAAAAGGGGTGGGTGTGTAGCTTGGAGGTAGAATGCCCCTGGGTTCAATCCCCAATAATACCCCCCCCAGTCTACTTAATTGTGAAGGAGGTCATAGGCACCGATTGTGGTTAACAAGCCTGTGACAGGCCAGGGTATCCAGGAACCCTGGATGTCATGAACACTTCACCTGCCATCCCCTTCCCAGCTTCGCAGGTAAGAGAGAGCGCAGTGAGAACACAACCCCACAGTCACCGAGTGGGGTGAACCTTTCAGGGGTTCAGCCTTTTCAGGAAGACCTACTTGTTTCCCCAGAGACTTTTACTTTTTTTTTTTTTTTTGACTCTGGGCCTTCCTGTTTTTCTGGGAGAGCATGATAAAAAGCCATTCTGTTCTTCATCCAAATGGAACCCTGAAAGCAAAATGCCAGTAGGAATTCTAGGATGCCTTCTCTTCCTGGGGTAATTGAGGTTTTAGGCAGCCTCCCATGGGGCCAGATGCACTGGGCTGTGTGGGACTTTTTGGCTGTTTCTTTCTAAAATTAGATCCCAAGACTTGTGTGTGTGCCCATTTACATTCCAATTCTGACTGTATTACTTGATGTATTTATTTTTGTCCTCTTGCCATCTTTATTCTCGGTGAAGATATCCATGAAAGCATAAATGGGGTACTGGGGAGTTTCAGACACATACTGGAGTTACTTTAGAGTTAAGTGGGGATAAGTTTCAAACAAATAGTGATTTTAAAGCGAGGTGCGGGAATTGGGAGCTCCAGGGAAGGAAGCGGAGAGAACGCGGCGTTGGGGGGGGGGCGTCGGGAGACCAGGACCTGGGGCCCGGCTCTGCTAATTACCTGGATCTTAACGAGTCCACTAAGCTCTTGAACCCTCCAGTTCATTATCTGCCACAGGGTGTTCATAATCCCACCAGGCTGATGTGGGGATGAAGTGAGATGTGCATTTAAAAGCACTTTAATAAACTGAAAAGCACTGTACAAGCATTCATTCATTCAATACATTAGGAGTGAATGAGTATTTGGACAGGTTTGCTGGTTTTATTTATTTATTTTGTGGTGCTGGGGATTGAATCCAGGGATATTCTACCTATGAGCTACATCTCCAGCCCTTTTTATGTTTAATTTTGAAAGAGGGTCTCACTAAGTTGCAGAGGGCCTCATGGTGTTGCTGAGGCTGGGAGCAAACCTGCGATTCTCCTGTCTCAGCCTCCCAAGTACTGGGATTACAAGTGTGTGCCACCATGCCCGGCTTATTTTTATTATTTTATTTTATCTTATTTTTTCTGTGGCACTGGGGATTAAAACCAGGGACATTCTACTCTGAGCCACACCCCCAGCCCTATTTTATTTTTTATTTTGAAACGGGGGCTCACTAAGTTGCTGAGGGGCCTGCTAAGTTGCTGAGGCTGGCCTTGAACCTGCGGTCCTGCTTTCTCAGTCTCCCAAGTACTAGAATTATAGGCATGCGCCACCGTGCCCGGCTTGCTGTTTTTATTAAAGGACAACAAAGAAAGAGGATGTGAGCCAGGGTCTCTTGAAGAACCGATCTGGAAATCTCAAGGGCTACCACTCATTTATCCCCTGGTGGGCCAGCAGTGATTGAGAACAGAGGTTTCATATCTTCCAGTTGCAGTCCAGGGCATTTTTTTTAAGAGTGTGTAAGACACCAACCTATGGGTCATACAGGCCTGCATGAAATCCTGGCTATGCCACACATTAGATCTACTACTCTGAGCAATCTCACTAAGCCTCAGTTTCCTCATTGGTAAAAACAGGGTTAACAACATGACATATTTCATAGGGTAGCTAGAAAGAAAAATGAGATGATAGGCCCCTAACAGTCTGACACATAAGTGCTCAGTATGTTGCTACCATTATTATTTCTTTAGAACCCATGTGTTCGTTTTATTCTGCCTTAACCCTCTGAAAACTGGTGGCCTTGAGGCTGAAGATAGCCTGTAGTCATATTTTGTTTGATTTGTACGGTTAAAAAAATTTTTTTTTGGTACTGGGGATTGAAGCCAGGGGCATTCTACCTCCAAGCTACACCCCCAGCCCTATTTTATCTTTTATTTTGAAAGAGGTCTTGCTAAGTTGCTGAGGGTCTCACTAAGTTGCTGAGGCTGGCCTTGAACCTGCAATTCTCCCCTATCTCAACCTCCTAAGTACTGGGATTACAGACATGTGCCACCATGCCTGGCTGCAGTTAAAATTTTTAAAGTTTGGTTAACATTTATAAGTTGAGAAACTGCATGCAAAAATGCAGATTTGGGACTTCTCTTGCAAATCAGAAGTTCTGGCCTAGTGGGAGTAGAGGGCTGGCATTCCTATATGGTCGCACTTGGCTGGAGCTGTTGGTGGCATTTACTTACTGTGGCCAGCCCTCCCTGGTTCACCACTTCTTGCTTTAATACATATGGTCAGATTTACTCATCTGATCTGCCTAGCTCCTGTTTCCACATGAGTTTAAAACTTCTGCTCTTTTAAGACAGATTGATTGCAGGTATCCTTTTGTGTCTGTTAGTATTGAATTTGGCTACATGCAGCAGAAACTCAAAGCCAGTACTTGAATCAAACAGGAGTTTTTTTCTTTCTTTCTTACATGGTGAGGAGTCCAGTGGCGGGCAGAGCAGAGTGGGTATAGTCACTGGAGGATGTCCTGTGTCACCCTAGCCTTCTAGCTTCCTGCTAGGTCATCTGGAGCTTGTGACTTCTGTTCTCATGGTGAAAAGATGGCTGATGATTGTCCAGGGATCAGATCTGCACTCTAGGCAAACAGAGAGGGGACAGTTGAAGAGTTCAAGGTTCATGCTAATTAAATGTGCCCCTTCTCACGAGGAAAAACGTAGCCAGAAACCTTCCTAAGTAGTTGGAGTTCGTTGTTGAGAATTGAGTCCTACAACTACCGAACTTTCAAGGGAGTTTTTAGCTAGGTTAGAATTAGGTCTTCTAACCATCACTCTTAAGTTTCAGGGGAGTTTTTAACTGGGTACATTGGTGTATCCTAACATTGGTGTTTCTTGGTAAGGGAAGAATGGCTATTAAGTAGGCAATTCAAAACTGATATGACAGGGTTTTGTTTTGTTGTTGTTTTTTAACAACAAAAGATTTTTTTTCATAAACTCAGGTAACAAAGGAAAGAGTTATTATTTTTGGTACTGGGGTTGAATCCAGGGGCATTCTACCTCTGAGCCATATACCCCCAGCCCTTTTTTTATTTTGAAACAGGGTCTTGTTAAGTTGCTGAGGGTCTTTCTACGTTGCCGAGGCTGGCCTCAAATCTGTGTTCTTCCTGTCTCAACTTCCCAAGTACTGGGATTACAGACCTGTGCCACCATGCCAGGCAAGAATTACTTCTAGTGATTAAAACACACATACACACACATTCACTCTAGTTTTTTCAGTTAAAATTGTGAGGAGTTCAGTGGAAGCGTTCTGTGCCCTGGGTTCCAGGACACCTGACTAAGTGGCCCATGTGAACTCTCTCCTTGATCTTTCCTTCTAGCTCTCTACTTAACCGCGTAGTGCTTTCTGCCTATTGGAGACCTGTGGCTTAGTCCAGGCCAATAAACTCTTCCTCCACTTTGAGAGAAGACGAAAGGTCTCTTGATTAGTTTGGCCATTCTATGAATTTCAAAGAACATAACTGTCTACTTTTACTGAGTTACTAGAAAGAGGAGCACACCAGAGTGGATTGGAGTTGTGCAAAGTTCTTTAGGGTTATTATGAAGATCAAATTGGGTGCTGCATGTAAAGTACTTAGCACAGTATATAGCATTTAGAACACAGAACACCCCCCCCCCAAGAAATGGTAAGCACTAAGAAAGCTTAATGATTGTGTGTGTATGGGGGGAGCACCTGTCATAAATCAGGCTTGGATCACCAGAAGCGTAGTTCACTTAGCAATTCAAGTTGGCAATAATTCAAGTTATTGAGGATTTTTCTGGAAGGTAGTTCTATAACGTGTGTCTCTATGTCTACAACATAAAACTTTCTCCAAGGAGAGCAGCTCTGAGAAATAAGCTGAGTTTCTTTGCCTGAGCAAGAGATTCTGTTGATTGAAATGATTCTGCTTTTATACAACTCTTTCAAGAAAATACCCAGACACTTTCCACTGTAAAATCGCATTATACTGAGTATAGGCAAAAGTAATATTTGGCAAAACCTCTCCAGGGCAAGCTGATCATTTGGCTGAGCATTCCTCATTTAGTTTTAGACCTCTTTCTGGCTTAGCTTTTATTTTGTAGATTGTCCTTTTAATAATAATCATTGTCATCATAGCCTACATTGGAGCAGTGGCTACCTATCTGTGAAGCATCTGCAGCACCCTGATTAAGCCTCATGGTAGCTCGGGAAGTGGTGCTGCCGTCATCTCATTTGACCTGTGGAGACACTGGGGCTTTGAGAGGTTGAGTAACTTGGCAAGAGTCACGCGGCTAATCTCTGACTCCAGCCAGGTGCTTAACCACCACCTGACCTCTCCTACCTGCTCGACAGGTGGATGCATAGGCTGCCCGGCGCAGAGGCTTTTGGAGAGAGCAGAGAGGCTTTGGGGTTCTTCTCTTGGAAGCTTTTGCAGTGGGAGTGAGTTCTCACTTGATCACCCTTAACCGTCCAGTTGTCGAGAGCAGCGTTTGAGTCACAGCTGTCCCCCTACCCCCGCCCCATGCCCTCCGTGTTCCTCTGAGGACACAGAACTGAAAGTTAGCCAGATTCTCTCGCAGGAATCTGAGAAATGCTGCCGGACTCATGTTCCCAAATTAGGCCAATTTCCTCATCCCCCAGCAGCTTCGCCCGGCGGAGCTCCCTCGGCGCTTCGCATTACGTCTCTCGCCCTCTGCCTGTTCCCTGACTGGTCTGCCAGCTCGGTGGTTATTTTCAGCCCAATAGGGTTATCTGCTGACCCTTTTTGGTGACATTTTTTCTTCTTTCTCACAAAAATAACTCTCTTGATTGGTCACATTTTTCAGCCTTTTTCGTAGCCCTTCTCCAATCAGCCAAATTGAGTGATGCTTCTGATAACGTTACCGAAGAGGGATGCAGGGAATTCCGTATGAAACTGTTCATAAGGAATGTGTTTTCCACACTTTATATTTATGTCGTGCTTTGCATGCTTCACTTTTGAACTCTGCCTCGTGTGGGCAGATGTGCATCACTGACCCATCCCTGGGGCTGGTTGCTGTGTGGGAGGGAATGTCGTGTCAGGGTAGAGCCTGTAGTTCTAAGTCAGCGACACGGGATTCTCCCTCAGTGCTGGCTCTGGCCCTGTCGTGGGCTCTGTGAGGGCCCAGGTCAGTGCACTTGCTTGCTGGTTCCTCCATGTCCCGGAATGAAAGCTGGTGCTTATAGAGCACTTTAAGATCCCCTTCCTCACCTCTAGGGAGGGTTATATACGCATCAAGAGCTTAGCCCAGTGCACCAGTGAGCCCTTGCCATTAGCTATGTAACCTGAGAAATAGAAAAGATTTATCACGCTGTCTTTAATCCCGGCTCTGCCAAATACCAGGTGTATCTCCTGGCAAGTTACTTCCCTGCTCTAAGCCTGGCTCCTCATCTGCTGAATGGAGATAATAGTAGTACTTATCTCATAGGGTTGTTGGAGGATTAAATGAGAGAATGTATAAAGCTCTTAGAGTAGTGCCTGACACATGCTAGCTATTATTGTTATTATCTGTGTCACACATGAGAATTATAATGTGTTATCAATTTATCCTAAATTTGCAGTTCTGTTTAAGATACAGAGATATTCATATTTCATAGAACTAACTGGCCCTTAGGGCAAAGAAGCGTTTGGATGAGGAATCCTTTTGGTGAGAATTCTTTGTGCCACTTGAGACCTGCTTTGTTTGTCTCCTCTATTAGCATGTGTGTGTGTGTGTGTGTGTGTGTGGTGCTGGAGGTTGAACCCATGGGTGCCCTACCTCTGAGATATCCCCCTAGCCCTTTTTATTTATTTTGAAGCAGGGTCTTGCTAAGTTGGAGGGCTGACCTCCAATTTGTGATCCTCCTGACTCAGCCTCCCAAGTAGTGGGAGGCATGTGTGCCACCATGCCTGCCTTACATTTTCATCTTCAAAACACAACTGTCTGTGTAGAGCTTAGCAGACTACACAGTTTATTCCAAAGAATTACCCTCCCTTGCTGGCTGATATCCTCCTGTTGTTTGGGGCATATGAATAGAAAATGGAGAGGACAGGAGTGACCTTGGTGATCTTACTGACTTTAGATAAAAAGTAGCATTCATTCATTCATTCATTCACTCACAAAACTAGGTTGAGAGCTTTCCACGTGCCAGGTATTGTGCTTGGAAAGGTAGCAACTGAGTGATAAGCCAGACATGTTCCCTGCCTTCTAGAACCTTGATCTAGGGGCCTGCAGAGAAGTGTCAGGCAGAGGGGAGCACAGAGGTATGATAGTACTCACAGTGAGTCCCTTGTACTCTCAGGGACATCCATGAAGGTTGTCCAGGAAGAAACCATGTTTGAGCTGAGACTTGAAAGATGAGTAGATGGAGGAGAGGAGAGTTGGGGAAGAATATCACAAACAGGGAACGTGCATGCGTCAGTTCTGGAGCACAGGAGAGAGCGTGGCAAGTTGGACGTGTTACTGGAGCAGTCAGCCATACAGATGATGGAGTGGTGGTCGTTGGTAACTTTGTGTTTGAAGCCAGCCCCTTTGCCCTACTTCTCTCTCTGTGTTTTCTGGTGAAGAAACCCCTAAGGTGTGCTCGGGAATTTCAGTCTATCATAATATTGGAATTTGGTTTGACTTTCCATTTGGAGTAAGTAGGCTTGTGTTCAGAAATATGGTTTTTTTTTGGTTTGTGAAAATTTTTACTGTAATCATACTATTGTGATAAGAATTGACTTCTACTGAGGCAAAGATCCCAGAACAAAGACTTCTCAGAATCTGTGGTTCTAAATATCATTCTATTAGGGGAAAACATGGAATTAGAGACATGGTTTGAGCACTGTAATCTCACCTGGATTGCGGCAGTTCCTCATAACTGGTTTCTTCTCTTGTTCCCTCCCTCCTGTAGTTCAGCTAGAGTAGTCTTGTAAAAGTGTACATCAACCATTTCACATTCAAAATCCTTTAACAGAGCTAGGGGTGTAGCTCAGTGGTCGAACGCTTACCTAGCATGCATGAGGCCCTGGGTTCTATCCCAGCACTGCAAAAAAAAAAAAAAAAAAAGAAGAAGAAGAAAAATCCTTTTATGGACTTTCCCCATATCTCTAGCCTGGTTTCATAGCCTCAGCTGGTTGCAGTCACGGTGGGCTCTTTACTTGGCTTCTGTAGTTTGGTACTTATTCTAGTTCCCTGGAATACTGTGATTCCATAGAACAGGATAGTTCACTAGAATACTCATTCCTACTCTTTGCTGGGCTGACCCCTACTTATTCTTTGGGCTTAGCTTTCCTTCAAAAATATTACCCTCTGATTTAATTGGGGCCCCTCATTATACTCTGACATTGTTTTTTTTTTTTTTTTTTTGCTTGTTCTCTGTCATCCACCCACAGTGCATAACTGTACTTTTGTGTAGTTATTTAGGCCCATCTCCCTCACTCATTGCGAGCTCCGGAAGTGCTACTTGCCCTGAGCCCAGCACGTAGTAGGTCCTCAGCAAGTACTGGTTAAATGAATGAGGAACAGGTACGGGAGGGATGATGCGTTCAGTCTAGGGACATGCTACTTTGAGGTGCGCATGAGGCCACCAGTGGGGATGCCCAGGAGGCTTCAATGTGTGGGACTGGCATGTGCCTGGGTCTGGACTGGAAGTCATTAGCATTGGGGTGGTAAGTGGAAGCCCAGTTCTCTATGAAACTTTGTAGGGTAAGAAGAGAAGAGGCCTTCTGACAGAAGCCGAGGACCAGCCGGGCGTGGTGGCGCACGCTTGTAATCCCAGTACTTTGGGAGGCGGAGACCGGAGGATCCGGGTTCGCGGCCAGCCTCAGCTCGCTCTCTCTCTCTCTCTCTCCCTCTTCCCGTCTCTCTCTCTCTCTCTCTCTCTACTTAGTGAGGCCCTCTGCAACTTCGTGAGACCCGGTTTCAAAATAAAGTATAAAAAATAGGGCCGGGGGTGTAGCGTGGAGGTAGAACGCCCCTGGGTTCAACCCCCAGTACCGCAAAAAAAAAGAAGCCGAGGACCAGAGACCAGACAGAAGCTGAGGCACGCCCACATTTAAGGAACACACAGCCCAAGAATGAGTCATAAAAAGAAACTGAGGAGATGTGACCAGAGAGGAGAGGTGGCGTGTGGAAGCCACAGTAAAGGAGAGTGTCGAGAAGGAAGGAGGGTCAGCAGCACTTGGTGCCCTCAAGACGGTCCAGGACGGCAGTTTGTTGGATTTACCAATGGGGGGCCATGCACTGGTGCAGAATCACATCCTGAGTGGGTTCTCAGTAAATGTTTATTGCAAGGATCCAGAAGGGCCTTCCTCTATTCTGCCTAGCATCTCTCTTTGATTTTTCCTCTCTTATCAAGCCTTCCTTGGTTTTTCCTTCTTCCTCCCCTATTTCTCTTTTTCCTGCATCTCTGTTTGATAATGGAGAACTCAATCCCTCATACCTCTTTTTGCTTACCCATTCATATATACTGTAATGACATATTTATAAGTAGAATTTTATTCATTCATTCACTTATCTATCCTATATTTCAATACAAAAATGCCCAAGATAACTTCATATTCTTGTTGGGTAACCACACTTAGACCAAAAACTAGAATATTGAAGTTGTATCAGAGAGTGAGAACACAGAGAAGTAACAAACCCTCCCAGGAGTCAGGGAAGAGCTTCAGAGAAGAAGTGGCTCCTGGGGTGGGTAGAAATGAATGAGTAGGAATTTGTTAATGAGAGGGAAGTGTAGAAGGACATCTGCGGCAGTGGGTAGAGCCTGCTGTAAGGTAGGGCCCAGAGGTGGGAAGGCAGAGCCTCTATTTGCACTTTGACTGATGCCTTAGTTGGCCGCCTTAGTTGGCCGCCTTAGTTGGAGCTTTTTCTAGTGTCCCTCAGCAGGCTGGGTACTGAGACGGGTGCGTGGCTGGCTTGATGCGGGTTTTGGAGGATTCTAGGGGAACTGTAAAGTCGGGGGGGGGGTTGAGGCACGATGTGATGGACCTTGGGAGTAGGCTAGAGCAGTAGGAAAGGAAGTGACACCAAGAGCAGGGTCCTGGTGTTTTCAGGGCCCAGTGAACAATTTAATGTATTTGGAACATAGCTCTTTGATCCAGGTGTAACAATTGGGGTTTATTGTGTATGTTTTAGGAAGCCCACAAAGATTTTAAAGCAGAGAATGATGTTACTTTTTTTTTCCCTAGGAAAATAAATCTGGCAGCTTTATAGAATAGTCTAGAATGAGAGAGCTTGTTGGCAGGGAGATCAGTGGGAGGTGGTTGGAATATTCTTGAGAGATGATGTGGCATGAAAGAAGGCAGAGTTCTTAAACTTGAGGTTTCTCAGACCATTCTTTATAGTTTTGGGTGTCCACATGCCACTCACATTATTATTAACCAGAAAAAATTAAACTCCCTTTTATAGTTAAGTGCATTCATTCATTCATTCATTTATTGTGGTACTGGGAATTGAACCCAGAGGCATTCTACCTCTGAGCTATACCCCCAGCCCTATTTTATTTAATTAATTAATTTATTTATTTATTTTTGCAGTACTGGGGATTGAACCCAGGGGCATTCTACCTCCGAGCTATACCCCCAGCCCTATTTTTTATTCTTTATTTTGAAACAGGGTCTCACTAAGTTGCAGAGGGCCTCACTAAGTAGCTGAGGCTGGCCGCGAACCCGGATTCTTCGGTCTCAGCCTCCCAAGTACTGGGATTACAGGCGTGCGCCACCATGCCTGGCCATTTTTTTGTTTTGAAATAGGGTCTCGCTAAGTTGCTGAAAGTCCCACTGAGGCTGGTCTTGATCCTGCGATCCTCCTAGCTCAGCCTCCCAAGTACTAGGATTATAGGCATATGCCACCATGCCTGGCTAAGTACATTTATTTTTAAAAGGAAACTTTATCAATGAAATTATAGCCTGTGATAGATAATTCAGAAATGGAGCAGTCCCAGATTATAACTAGGGTTTGAGAAAGTATCAAGACCATTGGCATTTAAGGGGTCAGCGAACTGTGAGGCTAAACATGAGATGAATGGCTCACATGAACATTGACTTTCCTTAGAATGATGAGACTAGTTGTGGAGAGGGAGCCAGATGTCCAAATTCTTGATCCGTGTGTTCTCAGGCAATTGTTAGCAACAGGGCTATAGAAGAAGTTGGTGTGGCCAAACAGTATGGATTTCAAAAGAAGTGTCCTGTCATAATTTGGAAGAGTAATGGTCTAGAGGGAGTGAGGCAGGAGCATTGCCTTGGGAGCCTGGTTTGTGGGATTTTAAAGAATGAGCAGGCTCTAGTTGAAAGAGCTGCAAGAGAAATGAGGTCCTTGGGAAAAGCCAGGATTTAGGAGAGGCGAGAAGATGGAGAGAAGGTGCTACGAATGGAGAATAGCTAATCTTAGGAATTGTAAGATTGTGAACAGAAAGCTTCGTTGAAATCATTAGCTAGGCTAGGTTTCTTCTCATTATGTGCATGTCAGTAATTACTGAGAAGGAGCAGAATGATAGTAAAATGTTCTTTTAACTATGATATTTCGCAGGAGAAGGTACCAAGGTTGAATATCATCAGTGATAGACTGAAAATTTTCTGGTCACTTACTTTGACCCAGTATGATAATTATATCACTGTGTTAGATGTTTGATTTTATGTCCCATTTTAATTCCTCTGTTGGCTTTTTGGGTATAGCTTTTTACATTTTTATACTGGTTATTCTAGGGATTAGAATATGAATCCTTGAGCCAGGCATAGTGGCGCACATGTAATCCCAGTACATGGGAGGCTAAAACAGGAGGATCGCAGGCTTGAAGCCAGCTTCAGCAACTTAGTGAGGCCCTCTGCAACTTAGTGAGAACTTATTTAAAAATAGGGCTGGGGGTGTAGCTCAGAGATAGAATGCCCCTGGGTTAATCCCCAGTACCACCAAAAAATAAAAATGAAAGAATATGACTCCTTGACTAATCATCAGAGTTAGTGTTGTACTGCTTCACATAAAATGTGAGACGGTGAGCTGGGTATGGTGGTGCATACCTGTAATCCCAGTACTGGGGGAGCTAAGACAGGAGGATTACAGGTTGGAGACCAGCCTTGGCAACTTCATGAGACTCTCAGCAACCTAGTGAGACCCCGTTTCAAAACAGAAAATAAAAACAATGGGCTGAGGGTAAAGCTCAGAGGATATCCACCAAAAAAAAAAAAAAAAAAAAGAGAGAAAGTGGGGAGATCCTGGCAGCAGTATGAGTCCATTTGTCCTACCCCATCTTTTGTGCTATTGATGTCATGTATTTTAAAACTACCTACGTTATAAACACCATAATGCAATTTGTCATTTCACTTTAAACAGAGAAATTTTACCATTTCTGTTGTTGATCCAACTTTCCATCAGGTATCATTTCTCTTTAGCCTGGAGAACGTCCCTTAGTATTTCTTGTGATACAGATTAGCCAAGAACAACTTTTCTATTTGGCTCATCTGAAAATGTTTTCATTTCACCCTCATTTTTGAAGGATATTTTCTTTGGACATAGAATTCTGGATCAAGACTTTTTTTTTCAGAGCCTTACGGATTGCCATTCCTTTGTCCTCTGGCCTGTCTGATTATTCTCCTATAGTAAGTCTTTTCTCATTCCTCTGGCTGCTTTAAAGATTTCCTCTTTCTTTTGATTTCAGCAGTTTGACTGTGATGTGCATAGGTATGATTTTCTTTATATTTTTTCTGTTGGAATTTGCTGAGGTTCTTAGCTCTCTAGGTTGATCTTTTTCATCAGATTTGGAAAAATTCAGGCCATTATTTCTTCACATAGCCTGTTTTAGTCAGCCTTTTGTTGCTGTGACCAAAATACTTGACAAGCACAACTTAGAGAAGGAAAGGTTTATTTGACTCAAGGTTTCAGAAGTTTAGTCCATAGTTGGCCAGCTCTAAGGCAGAAGCCACAGCAGCAAGGCATGGCTGAGGAATTCCACTCTCAGCTCACGGTGGCTGCAAGCAGAGAGCAAAAGGAGAGGACCAGGGACATACATAGTCCCTAAGCCCATGCCCCCGCGACCCGCCTACCCCAGCCACACTCCACCTCTGACCTGCGTTGGGGATCGTGCTTTCAACACATGAGCTTTGGGGGGACATTCTACACCCAAATCATAGCATAGCTTTTTGCCTCATTTTTTCTCTCCTTGTTCCTGGGACTCCAATTTCATAAATGTTAGACTGTTTGATATTGTTCCATAGGTTTGTCCTGTGTGTTTTCCCCCTGAAACATTGTTAATTTTGTCCCCCTTTTTTTTTAATCGTTTTTCCCTTCAGGTTGGATATTTTCTGTTGGTCTCTGTTAAAGTTCATTACTTACTTCTTATGCTATCTTCAAGCCACTCTTACGCTCATTGAGTGAATTTGTCCTTTCAGATATTGTATGTTTAAATTCTAAATTTCCATTCCTTTATTTTTACATATATAGCTTCTATTTCTCATCTAGGTTCCTCATCTGTTCATTCATTATGACTATCTTTTCTTTTAAGCCCTTGAACATATTTGTAATAGCTTCATTAAAGCCCTGTTAATTGCAACATCTGGGTCATCTTGAGGTTAGTTTTTATTTATCTGCTTTTTTATGTTGACTATGAGTCACACTTTCCTTAGTTTCACAAGTTTAATAATTTTTGTTTGTACACAAGACATTATGAATGATGCACTGTAGAAACTTAGATTATGATACCCTCCTCCAAAAGGTGTTGATTTTTATTTTAGTGGTAGTTAAATAATTTGTGGGTCAGCTGGGTGTAGTGGTGCATGCCTGTAATTCCAGTACGTGGGCTGAGACAGGAGGATCACATGTGCAAAGCCAGCCTCAGCAACTTAATGAGGCTCTCAGCAACTTAGGGAGACCCTGTTTCAAAATAAAAAATAATAATAGGGCTGGGGTGTAGCTCAGAGGTAGAATGGCCCTGGGTTCAATCCCCAGCACCACACACACACACACACACACACACACACACACACACAAATTCTGGATCACTTGAACTTAGGAGGCTTGGTTTTAGGCTTGGTTAAGACAGGTTTATTTTGGTTTTACATTTAGTCCTAGAGCAAATCCCATAGTCCTGGGACATGGTCTTTTCTCCTAAGTCATGGCCCTCCTGGGATATTAGTGGAAAACCCACAGTGTACACCAAGCGCTCTTAACTCGGTGGAACTCAAACTCTGAACTGTGTCTCCCCTGCAGTGAGCAGCAGTTGGTATCTCATCTCCACTCAGGTTTCGTTAGCCTCTCAGCAGTTGCCTTTCACTGGTTTCTTGGAGCCTTCTCCACGCATATGCAGTGTAAGTGCTGACTAGGGGTTTCATGGGATGTTTTAATGCAGGTTTGGGACCCAGAGTTTCTCCCTCTGTTTCTAGCCACTCTGGTAGCCTCAAACTTTTGTCCTCAAGCCAGTAAGATGAAACTTTCTGCTTGATTTCTGGCAGGCCGGTTGCTACCCAGACTGGAGAGTTCACTCAGTGGACAATCCATTTAAACACGGATTTTTACCCAGTGCAGCAGTTCTCTTAGTTCTCTTCCTTTCTCTCTCTCTGTCTCTGTCTCTGTGTCTGTCTGTCTGTCTCTCTCTCTCTCTCTCTCTCCTTCCCCTTCCCCTCTTCCTTCCTCTCTCCCTCTCTTTCTTCTTGTTTTTTATTTTGGTGGTACTGGGGATTGAACACCAGGGGCATTCTACCTCCAAGCTACACCCCCAGTCCTATTTTTTATCCTTTATTTTGAAACAGGGTCTCACGAAGTTGCGGAGGGCCTCACTAAGTAGCTGAGGCTGGCCGCGAACCCGGATCCTCCAATCTAAACTTCCCAAGTACTGGGATTATAAGCGTGCGCCAACATGCCCAGCCCAGCTCTTCCTTTCTTTTTGAATCCAGAGGGATTCTACCTCTGAGCTATACCCTCAACCCTTTTTATTTTTTATTTTGAAACAGAAGCTCACCTGGAATCTGTAATCCTCGTGTCTTAGCCTCCCAGGTGTTGGGATTACAGACATGTGCTACCACACCTGGCTAGTTCTTTTCTTTCAAGGATCAAATTCTCTCGTTTCTGCCTGCTTTTGTTTGTCCTCCAGTGCCTTAAAATAGTTGTTTTATATATCTTGTCCAGAGTTTATAATTCTTATCTGTGTGAAAGTTACCTGCCAATTGCTTTTGGATACACTGTAATTTTTTTAAGTATTATTGGTGAGAAAAGAATGGGCATGGTTGTTACAGATAGATCGTGTCAATTGTCTCTTGGAATTAAAGACAGGGACATTCAGGTATATCAGTTATTGAGACAGAAAGTGTTGTCATATCAGTGGTACCCTTGGAAGTAAGGATCAGAAACATGAAAGAGGCCTAGAGTTCAGCAGAAGGTCGCCAGGGTGTAAGTGCCCATCCATGTAGATGCTGGACTGAGTACTCTGCAAAGTTAATTTTAAAAGTCCTCTAGAGTTGAAGAGATTGGCAGTGTGGGATTTTAAAGGCAGGGGGTCTTCCTGTACAGCCTCATGCTGAGTAGCAAAATTTACATAGTAAGTGACTAAACCCAGGTTATGCCTCTTGTGACAGGCCCTTGTCACCTGTGAGTCATAGAGGAACTGGCCCTCAGCCTTTCCTGCTTGAGAAAGAGTAGGAAGAAGCCTGAGAAATTAACCTTCGGCTTGGACTGACTAAGCTGCAATAAAGACTATAGCATGTTTTAACGTTGATAAATGCGGAAGTTTTTACCAAAATGAGAAATAAGGACAAAGTAGTAAGTTTTTCATAAATTAAACTTATTCAATTTAAAGGATCATTCCTAAGCTGGGTGTGGTGGTGCAGCCTGTAATCCCAGTACTTGGGAGGCTGAGACGGGAGGGTCATAGGTTCAAGGATAGCCTCAGCAACTCAGCGAGACTCTCAGTAACCTAGTGAGACCCTGCTTCAAAACAAAAATAAAAAGGGCTTGGGGTTGTATGCCTGTAACCCCAGTACTTGGGAGGCTGAGACAGGAGGATCACAGGTTCAAAGACAGCCTCAGCAACACAGAAAGACTCTCAGCAACCTAGAGAGACCTTGTTTCAAAACAAAATATAAAAAGGACTCGGGATGTACCTCAGAGTAGAATGCCCTGGGTTCAAATCCCACTACCACACACATACACAAAAAAAGGGCTCAGAGGTAGGATGCTCCTGGGTTCAATCCCCAGTATCTCTCTCTCTCTCTCTCTCTCTCTCTCTCTCTCTCTCTCTCTCTCACACACACACACACACACACACACACAAAAGACCATTCCTTATCCTGGGTTGTATCCATCATTTGGGGAGATTGGGAAGGTCCATTCTTTAATGAAAGGATGGTGAGAGGAAATGGTGGTTTTAAAAATGGTTCTTGCTGGGCATGGTGGCACACGCTTGTAATCCCAGTACTTGGGAGGCTGAGACCAGAGGATTGCAAGTTTGCGGCCAGCCTCAGCTACTTAATGAGGCCCTCCACAACTTAGTAAAACCCTGTTTCAAAATAAAGAATAAAAAATAGGACTGGGGGTGTAGCTCGGAGGTAGAATGCCCCTGGGTTCAATCCTCAGTACCACAAGGAAAAAAAAATGGTTCTTAACAAAATTAAAGGTGGTTAACTGTATACTGCTAACCATATCCCATTCCCCACAAACAAAATTGTTTTTTTGAAATGTCGATAGTCCATGATATCCAAAGTTTGGAAAACAGTTCTAGAAATGAAAAACTCTTTTTTAGGATCACTGGGGCAATGTTTGAAATGGTACTTAGTGGGGATAGTGAAATGTGTGCTAATTTGCCAGCCACGACCTTGCTCTGTGTTTATAGTGTTTTTTTCCGTGGGCTCTCACAATCGAAGAAAGATAAAAACAACAAAAACTCAAAAAAACCCTGCAGTGTGAGACCTGCAATGTCTCACCACAGTGCGGCACAGAGTGGGGACGGAGCTGCACCTTCCCCTCTGGGTCTCACGTGGTGGGGCCGCCAGCCCGTGGGTTAATAGTTCTTTTGAGCTGCCCCTACTTCTTTTCCATCATCACCCTTGAGGAGTCTTGTGAGAGATCAGGTTTCTTAAAGCAGTAAGGTTACAGCACGCTGCTACAGTTCTGCTGCTCTCAACTCGCTCCAAGTTATTCCACTCTGGATTTGGTTGAGGTAGCAAGTCTAGACTGTGCTTATACAAAGTCACCAAGTCACAGGTGCCTGGTGGGAGGGGGGTTGCTTCTTAGAGTGTTGGGAATTCACACCCTCAACATAGTACACATTTCTGGCTACACACATGCTGGATTAATTTTAACAAATAGAAAGGAGTTAGGAGAATGACAAAAATGTATAGGTTTTGATTTATGATGAAAGTTGAAAAGAATGTTTATGTTGGCCGAATGGCAAAAAGTACGGGGGAGTGGGGCATGTCTTTGTAAGTGTCTGGAAGGTATGTGGACCCTAGAAGAAGAGGAGGGGAGAGCTGATTTAGGAGGACCCAAGGGATGGAACTGACATGGAGAGGATGCCATCCAAGATGGGAAAATCCAGGGTGAAATTGAAGAGTGATTTTCAGGACTGAAATGTGTTCTCTTTAGTTCAGCCTCGCCAAAAACTGCTGGCAGCCCTACCCGTGAGTGACTTAGAGTGGGCAGCTCGATGACTCTGTGTTGAGATAGGGGGTGCGTGTGAATGTCTGGGGAAGTGTGACACCATGGGAGCATTTGCCAGACTCTGTGACTGTCCTGAACATCACATTTATGTCTCAGTGAGCAATGGAGCTGTGGTTTCCTCCTCTTGATTTGGGCAACTTTAAAGGATTTCTCTCTCTTTCGGGAGGCTAGGATAGATAAGAATTAGATCCCTGGAATGAAACACGTGCAGGGCAGCTCCAAATAAAAGACTCTGCAATGTTTCACCAACCAAATCTTCCCATTATCTCATCCCTAGGCACTAAGGATTTCTCCTCCAAAGCCTGCATTTTATTCCTATTATTATTTCTGATATAATAGCCACCATGATCACCATTTATTAAATGTCTGTTCTGTGCCAGGGAATGTTGCCAGGGTTTACAGTAGTCCTGCAGGGGAATCACGATCATTCTTGTTTTGCACGTGAGGAGAAGACAGCTTAGTGAAGACGTGACTAGCCCAAGGCAGCACAGCTAGAAAGGGGCACTTCTTGACTTTGAACCCAGAACTGTTCCTCCCTCTTCCTCCTCCTTCCTTCCCTGCCCTCACACCCTTTAGAACTATAGCTTCCCCCTACTTCCATCTGGTAAACTCACTTCTCCCCCTTGATTTAGTCCCTCGTCCTTCACAGCTACTCACCATCGGTACAAGGAGGCCGTCTTGTGGCACTCAGGAAAGGCCCAGCTACTCTCCAAATGCAGAGAAGATTTATGTCACCTTCAGCCCGACAATTTGGCACAGTGCTCAGCCTGTTATAGCTTTTTTTTTTTTTTTTTTTTGCGGTCCTGGGGATGGAACCCAGGGGTATTCTACCTCTGAGCTACACCCACAGCCCTATTTTTTTTTTTTAATTTTGAAACAGGGTCTCACTTAAGTTGCAGAGAGCCTCACTAAGTAGCTGAGGCTGCCTGCAAACCTGCGATCCTCCTGTCTCAGCCTCCCAAGTACTGGGATTACAAGCATGCGCCACCACGCCCGGCTGTTATAGGTTATTTTTGGCATCACTTTCTAACCCTGACTCTGCCCTTAACCCCTTCCTCAGTGTAAGCTTCAACTTGCCTCACCAGCAGGGTAAGTGTTACCCAAGCTGCTTTCTGGTTCTCTTAACTTATCCAACACATTTATATGATCGATAAGTACATCTTTGTGCCCAGAAAGTAAACTAAGGAGATGGTTCTTTTGGTTTGGTCTTCCAGGTCTTCTGTGTAGTCTCAGGCTTAAATAACACTGATCTAGTCTCTCATTCCCAGGACTTGAGTCCAGCCCAGATTTACTGTTTTCTGTGGCTCTGGTACCTTTCCAAGCCTCATCTGGCTGCCACACATCTAGCTGGAAAGTCATGTATCAGCTGGTTCAGGGCAAAGTTCTACCTTCAGACTGACCTGGGTTTGAGTCCTTGCTCCATTATTTACAAACGACATGATTTTGGGTGAGTTAACCTCTGAGCCACAGTTTCCTCGTCTGTAATTTTGGCATGTAGCAGTCCTACTTCATCAAGTCATGAGATCCAGCACAGTTATCCTCCTAGTAAGCCCTCAGTACACGTTGGCCATTACCATTATTATTATCAACGATGAATTCATATGTTCTTTCTCGTTGCCTCGGTTGGCATATTTACCATCGACTGAGTCTTTATGCTAATGTTTTCTCATTTCTCTTTGCAGCCTTGTCTTCTCTCTGTTTTGGTTCCTGTGTCCTTCATACCCACTCAAATTGATGATAAATGTTCCATGTCATCATTTATATCTTTTCTTTGCCTAGGTACTCTCTCCCGAGTTCAAAACACTACAGTTCATAGGCCTATAGGATCACAGATTTGTACAACTGGGAGGAATCGCTTCTATTTTGAAGAAAGACCCAGCCTCATGGAGCCAGTCAGTGGTAGAGCTGGGACTAGGAGCCAGATTAGTTGGTGTTCTTTCTACCACATTTTTTCCTTATCCAAATTTTACCTATGTATATGTATATAATTTAAATACCACCCACAGAAAATTTTGTGTGTGTGTGTGTGTGTGTGTGTGTGTAGGGGGGCACGCGTATCTAAAAGTACATCCTCTGTCACTCTTAGCCGTGGCAGGGATCTCGAGACCTGGTGCTTTGCCTGTAGAGTATTTTCTGGTCCTTAAGCTGTTAGGAGTTCCTGGCCATTAGGTGGACAATGTCTCTGTTCCTATTCAATATAGTTCTTCATTGAGCGACACATTCATGAACAACTCTCAAAATGCTACCTGCCTCCACGCCAACCCTGCCTTTCTCGCTTTCATTAACCTAAACTTCATGTGTCTAATCTCTTTCTTGTTGATCCAGCTTCTCATTAAAATTAGAAACATTCAAAAAAAGCCAGGTATGGTGGTGCATACTTGTAATCCCAGTACTTGGGAGGCTGAGACAGGAGGATCACAGGTTTGTGGCCAGCCTCAGCAATTTAGCGAGGCCCTCCGCATATTATGTATTTCTCTGATATTTCCTAGTGTCATTGAACTCATTCCTCTCTCACTGGATTTCCTGAAAGTGGAAATTAGATGGGAAGGCTTGATTAGCTTTCAGTGGAAGATTTTGGCAGGAGTTTTTCCTGGGTGGTGCTCGACACTTCAAGAGACAGTGCATCCCGTCCCATTGTTAATGTTGCTAGGTTGGATCACTGAGCTAGGGCGGTAATAGAGACCTCCATGGTCACAGAACATTCTCTCCCTTGCAACTAGTACATAATAGATGGAACAATTCTTTGGTACGAGGAGAATGCTCATTTCCCTCCAATCAGTCTTCTACCTAATTCTTTAGCATCCATTGATGATCAGGTTTCTTTCTATACTTAAAATAGAATTTGTATTTTGATATGTTCATTTCAGCTTGAGAGAACTGAAAGTTCAGGTGATTCATTACTTGACCTTAAATCCACTATGAGAAAATTCCGGTCTATAATGAATTAGTTGTCAGATCCAGGGTCTAGGCAGGAAAACGAAACTGGTGGAGATGGACCAGTGCATGGAGGATAGGTTGGAGGAATTGATGCTAGCCCCCGCACATATGCACACATTACTGTCACTCCTCTCTCATCAAGTGTATAAAGAACAACTTTCTTGAGTCTTCTTTCAGATTGTTGGATAAAGAAAGGAAAGTTTGTTTATGGTCTGTAATCCAAGTTTGAACACGGGAGCAGTATGGCCCTAGAAGCTGGCAGATGGATAGGAGTGAAGTCGGTACTGGATCTTGCCTAACTAAATGTCTTTCTGTTGGGGATTTACATGTGTGCTTGGACTGGCTTTTTGACACAGATTGCCATTTGGATTCAGAACCCTTGAGCGGCCTGATTCGTATCTTGGGGGTGGGGTGGGGCTTCTCCAGGACCTCTGAGAGTGTGTAAGAAGTTTCTAAACTCAGAAGGCTCCTTTTTTGGCACTGCAGCATCTTTTCTGTGTCGGCATCTTAAGAATCTGGGGGAACCATATAAAGATCAGAAACAAGTCTGGCCTGAAAGGCTCCCTCTGACATGGTCATTCCAGCCCTTGAATCCTGGCCCATTCGGATGAGACCATATAAAGAGGCCATTTCCTGAATTTCCCGCTCTCTGCCTCTCACGGGCTCCTTTTTGCAGAAAGCTGGTATTTCAGGACTGCAGTCACGTGCTTCCATCTCTTTACTCACAGTCATTTCTGCCCCCTGTTTATTTTTGGAACAAGCACATTTTTGCTTCTCTTCAGGAGCTATGCAGGGTCCTGCCCCCTCCGTCCATTGGGCGGCAGCCCCGGCAGGCTGTGCTCATTTCCCACACTCGAGACTCCGCTTTCAAGAGACACAGAGAGATGCGCTGCCTGGGGGCTCCCGTCACCCGGGCCTATTTTGGTCCCTCTTGGTGTTGCATATTTTATGGTTTTTTCTTTTTTTTTTTAAACAAGTTTGGGTAATGTTACCTGACAGTAAATCAGCCCAAATTGGAAATCATTTTTCCAGCTCATGCCTTGGGGCTGTGCCTCTGGATTTCAGAAGCAGAGTAATTTAAAGAATCAACGAGGACTTCTGAATTCTAGGATTAGGCCTTCTCTTGCTTCTGGCACTTAAGGTCGTTTGAGTTCTGATCTCTCTGTCATTTAGTTTTTTTTTTTTCCCTCCCTCCTCCCTAGCACAGGGATAGCAAATTGATTTCTTCCAAAGTACTTGCTGAAACAGATTGGTAATGTCTCCCCAGTCAGGTAACATCTCCCTTGGTCAAGGAGGTTCTGGAGTCGGGCTCTAGGGAAAAACAAACAAAAAAAGCCACTAATGTTGTAGCCTGTCTAAAGATTAAGTGTCTAGTTTCAAGGATGGAGCAAGAATAAATTCATTTTCCTTTAAATGAGTGTGTTATTATATAGAGAATTTAGGCATAGAAGATTCAAGAAAAATAAGTAATGCATTTGTGTCTTATCTAGCCCCGCCTAGACCTAATGGACAGGAAAGGGCAGGACCCCTGCAAATGAAAGAATCCCTAACTCAAGGGTGTCAACTTCTCCCCAGTCCAGGCAGGGACTGGAGCTCAGCCAGGCTCCTGAGGGCATTCGGGCCCCTGCAGGTCCCCAGCATCCGATCTGCCACCTCAGAATGGAAAGCACTGCGGTTCTGCAGCTGGTCCTAGAAGGAGTAATAGCAGCGGCTTGGTCTAGGTGTGTGTCCTATGTTTCAGATTGCACTCAGGAGGGAGCCATGGGACTCTTGGGGATGGAGCTAACTAGGTGTCTAGTCATTATCAGTTCCTAGGGAGAGCTGCCAGGCATTCTGGGCTGGACTGTCCATGCAAAAGGAACCGCCAGACCTTTTAAATTATATTAGTAGAAGCAGTCACCCGCTTCAATTTGAAGCAGATCGTTTGCACTTAATTTCAAACTGCTGCAGTATGATCTTATTGTATCGGCTTCCACTTATGCCCCACATTGTAAAGTAATAGATGTTGAGGGCTCAGCCCAATGGTTTTCCCCAGGAACCCTTAGCATCACAGTGATGGAATGAGGGCATTTGCTCCTGGAGTAGCACACACTGTCCCTGGTATCACTCTCCCCTTGGATGTGGTTGCTTCTGGAATGCTTTGTCCTTTATCTTTCCAGTCCAGGGCAAGCCCCCTTCTTCCCATAAGTTTCCTTGACTTCTCTTTCTCATCAGTACTTCCTGGGTGGGTACAGTTCTGGTTAGCCATTAGTTATGTCTGTAAGCTTTATGCATGCTTGTCAGAGTATGGTCTTAATGATGCCCCAGGAGAAAATGCCCCAATAGAAACCACCAGGATACAGGGCACAGTGACACACGCCTGTAATCTCAGTACTCGGGAGGCTGAGACAGGAGGATTGCAACGCACAGTAACTTAGTCAACATCAAGAATAAAAAGGGCTGGGGGTGTAGCTCAGTGGTAGAATACTCTGGGTTCAGTACCACTAGTACCACCACCACCACCACAGCAAAAAAGCTACCGGAAAGCCAGGTGTGGTGGCGCACGCTTATAATCCCAGTACTTGGGAGGCTGAGACAGGAGGATCCGGGTTCACGGCCAGCCTCAGCTACTTAGCGAGGCCCTCCACAACTTAGACCCTATCTCAAAATAAACAATAAAAAAACAGGGCTGGGGGTGTAGCTCGGAGGTAGAATGCCCCTGGGTTCAGTCCCCAGTACCGCAAAAAAAAAAAAAAAAAAAAAAAGCCACCAGAATGACAAGAAAACTGCACAATTCAGTAGAGCTACCCTCCTCAGCTGGATTCCTCCTCAGCTTCACCTTTGGACCCTGGACTTGCCCATCCCTGGAATAATGCCATCCCTCTGTCACTCATGCTGCCTCCCACCTCCCCTGCGGCCTTCCGGGTTTCAGATTAATCCTGACCTCCAGTCATACAGATTCCATTCGGACCTGATGTTCCCTGCATTCTCCCTCTCCTTGGCCTCATTGAACTGGGTGGCATCCGGGACAGGGTTGACATCTTCTTTTTCTGTCTCTGTACCTAGGACAGTGCCTAGCTGCACACTCAGGGATCAAAATTGAATTCTGGGGAAGAACCTTTAAAATTTGGCAGTAGTGGTTAATTGAGTTTGTATCATCCAGCCAGGGTATTTGTGATAAGACTCACAAGAGGGGGTGTTTACAGAAACATTTCTGGTCTTTGGGCCCAGAGTCCTAGGCCATGAATGTAAGGCTTCTCTATCGGAAGACAGCCATCTCCCTCCAAGTGCCCAGGCCCCACTTTGCAGAGAGCTAAGTTCTGCCTGTCCCACCTCATCTCCCATCTGCCTCAGGGCTCTCTCCTGAGGTCGGCCAAGACCCCTCGGGGGAGCAGGGAGGACCCCTGGAGCCCCTGCCCTGTTTTGCTCAGAGGATTTCTTTGCCCCTTTTCTCGGCTTCCTCTCCCAGGGACTCAGTGTATGGGGGGAAATGAAAAGCAGCCTATCTAGTCTCTACAATATTATGTCAACTTGTGCAGGCGTCTGTTGTTAGTGAGGAAAGCTTTTGATTTTAGAGCTAGTTGTTAAACGGTACTGGATATGGAGGAGTGACGTGTGTGTGTGGAGCTTTTTGCAGCTGCTAGCATCATTTTGTGACAGAGAAGAAATGAGAGGAAATGTGGCTTTTGCTACCTCGAGGAGTAAAGGCTCTTCACTCATCCCCCGGTGGCCATGGCCTTGTGGTTAAAGGAGATAAAGCAGATCATTTTGGTTTTAAGAATCTTACGGATTTCTGTTAATCATTTAATAGTCAAAATGACTGTGAGATCAGGCCAGGCTGAAGGAGTCTATTTTTCCCCCTGGAAATGATTGAATGTTATATTATTATACTTGGTCTAACCTTTCCTGTGTTGACAATAGTAATAGTGGTGACAGTGACAATAACAGTAAAAGTAGAGTTCTTATCGTGTGCTGGACACTAAGCACTTACTATGAGTCACTGATTTGGTCCCTCCCCATTTTTAGGGATTATCAGAGGAGTACCTTCTGAAATAAGCATGCCACTTACATTCCTCTTCCATGCTGCCTAATCTTTCACAGGGTGAATTTTTCCAGTTCAATCTCTGCTTTTCCTGTCGCCATTGTAACCCGCATTCCAGAGTAGAAAACAGAGTTGGTGTTAGGAGACACAGGTTCCTTCCCCTCTTGTGGACCTGTGGCATCTTACAGACTGGGGCACGCCCCACATTGTGGCGCCATGGATTTTACTTGGATTCATTCTGTCCTTCCCAACATCTGGAACAAAAAGAGAAAGCAGAGGATTGTGGCTCTCACACACCTAGATGTTTCTGAGTGACGTGGGGCTAGGGGTAAGACAGATGTGCTTTCGGTTTGCACACTGAACATGTAAGAAAAGATCACACTGACAGCAAGAAATATGCTCTCTCCCATTTTTCTCAAAATACCTAACATAACTTTCATTTTCTCACTTCAGGGGCTCATAGGAACAAAAAGAGAATTCTGTACCAAAAGAGAAGCAATAGCACCATGCAGTAATAAAAGATGAGAGCCGCCACTTGACATGAGCAGGAAGGAGACAGAAAGGGATGGCGGGGACTGTGGCAAACTGCAGTACACATGTCCTGCTTACTGGGGGAAGCTCCTGCTCAGCCCCAGCATTACTGAATATTCCAGTTTTTCAAGAGAAGCTGAAAACTGACTTTTTAATATGGAAATCTTCCAATTTTTAAATGATACCTTAAATTTATTTATTTATTTATTTATTTTTGCAGTACCAGGGATTGAACCCAGGGGCGTTCTACCTCCGAGCTACACCCCCAGCCCTATTTTTTATTCTTTATTTTGAAATAGGGTCTCACTAAGTTGTGGAGGGCCTCACTAAGTAGCTGAGGCTGGCCGCAAACCTGAGATCCTCCCGTCTCAGCCTCCCAAGTACTGGGATTACAAGTGTGCGCCACCACTCCCAGCTATGGTAGCTTAATTTAAAACCAAAACAAAAAGTTGTATGGCCAAACAAAACAAAACCAGCTTATGGCTCTATTGTATTATCACACGATAGGCTTCTCCTTGGGTAAAATATAGGGTGTTATTCACAAATGCACAGGGAAGACAGCTGTAGGCCAAATTAGTTTAAGATATCCTCAAGGGGCTTCACTTAGTTCAGTTCACTCTGTCAGTTTGTCTTCATGAATACTCCTTGTGCGTGGAAAGAGCTAAAGAGGAGGTCCTTGAATTCTGCCCATGGCCGGGCTTGGCTTGTGATAATCTTGGGATAGTCTGATTTTAGCTGGTCCTTACACTTCCAGTGTTCAGTCCTGTCTGAACAATTCAGCCTGTGCTTCAGTTCCAGATTCCTGGGACAGAATCCAGCTGGTTCTGACTGGTTCTTGTGCAGCACTGGTTCACTCAGCTGTGTCTAAGGGAAGAGGGGGTCATGGGACACATGGCTTCCACTTTCAGCCATGGGTGGGCCAGCGTGGTGTGGCCTGGGAAGCAGTGGTGCAGTCTCTTAGCACAGCCTCTTTGAATTTCCCCTGCAGGGACAATAGCTGGTTTTCCACTTCTGTCTTTGCGTCATTCCTGAGGTGTACTGAGCCTTCACACAGCTCTGCTGCCTGCTTCTTGCATATAGAGCTGAAGTTTGTTTTCTTCGAAGTGCTACTTACATTTCCCAGACACTAAACTGGATGCAGGCATTCCAGGACTTGGATGCTTCACAGGCATTTCCAGCAGGCTCTGGCTCACACTGCAGGAAGGCCCCATATGTACATGGAGCCCATCCTTGGCAGGCTGGGTGCTACTAGAGAAGCAGAAATAAAGATGTGTTATGATGTAAGATAAAAATATCAAGCCAGGCATAGTGCCACATGCTTGTAATCCCAGTACTTTGGAGGCTGAGACAGCCTCAGCAACTTAGTGAGGCCCTCAGCAACTTAGTGAGAACCCGTTTCAAAATAAAGAATAAAGAATAGGGTTGGGGGTGTAGCTCGGAGGTAGAATGCCCCTGGGTTCAATCCCTAGTACTGCAAAAAAGAAAAAAAAAATCAAAAGTATAAAGGTATTCAGGCATGTTGAAGGGGTATTTTCTTAAACAGTTTCCAAGTTTGGTTTTAAGCCATAGAAAAAGGAGGTCTCAGTGATACAACATTTTAGTTTAGCCATCAGCAAACCATGTCCTTCCCTCCACATTTGGCCTGATGCCTGTTTTTTGTAAAGTTTTCTTGAAACTCAGCTATACTTGTCTACTTATTACCTATAGCTATTTATTTCTGTACAGTATCAGAGTTGAGTAGTTGCAGCCAAAACCCTGTGACCCAGAAAATAAAAAAAATATTCACCACCTAGCCCTTCATAGGAAAAGTTTGCCCAGAGTTCTTGGGAAAAGAAAATTGAAGCTGAGCGTCATGGCATACCCCTGTAATCCTAGTACTTAGGAGGATGAGACAGGAAGGTCTCAGGTTTAAGACCAGCCTCAGCAACTTAGTGAGACTCTCAGCAACTTAGCAAGAACATATTTCAAAATAAAAAATGAAAAGGGCTGGGGGTGTAGCTCAGAGGTAGAATGCCCCTAGGTTCAATCCCCAGTGAAAGGAAGGAAGGAAGGAAGAAGGGAAAGGAGGGAGGATTATTTCAAGAAACAATCTTGAAAGAATGCTGGGTAATTCAAAATAGGAAATGTTCCATGTTGTTTTATCCAACTTAAATGCTTCACTGGCTTGGTTGTCGTTCCCTTGGTATTTTCAGCTAAGATCTGTTGGGTAAGAATTCACGCACTTGGGTTTCTGAATGTGTCCGTTGCAGGTGAATGCTTCCTGCCCAAATGATTTGAGTAGATTTTTAACCCACCAATTTTGTTTATGTCTTCTAAACAAGCCTCAATCATATCCTTTTTATTACTTTTATGTTTATGAAAGTAATATAGGTTGACTGTTTAAAAAAATGGAGAATGCACAACAGCATAGGGAAGGAAAATTTAAATTGCCATGATTGGAGTTCCTTCCCTGTGTACATACAGCTAGTCAGCACTAAGTATTATGTATTCAAAATCTTTTTCACAAAATCAGAAGCATATACTTACTGTTTTGAAACATGTTTTTGAAAATATATATTGAACTTTCTCATAGCAAGTATTTTTATAACATAGTTTTGTATTATCTGCATAATATTTGCATGTGTATTCTGCCATTTACTTCCTTATTGTTGGCCATTTTAGTTGTTCCTAACTATTCATTATTCAAAAGTAGCATTATTCTGGGTATGGTGGCGCAAGCCTGTATTCCCAGTACTTGGGAGGCTGAGACCGGAGGATGCAGGTTCGAAGCCAGCCTCAGCAATTTAGTGAGGCTCACATCAACTTAGCGAGACCCTGTTTCCAAATAAAAAATAAAATAAGACCGGGGTTGTAGCTCTGAGGTAGAGTGCCCTGGGTTCAATCTGTAGCAATACACACACACACACACACACACAGTAGCATTATGTTTCTCTCTGATTATTTCCTTGGGATAAATTACTGGGATTAGAATTACTAGCTCCAAAAGTATGAATAGACTGCGGTCATAGCTCAGTGGAAGAGTTAGTTTATGCTTAGCACGTGCAAGGCCCTGGTTTCAACCCCTAGCACACACACACAAAAGTATGAGCATTTTTAAGTCAATACACATCTGCCTAGTTGCTCTCTAAAAATACCTGCCAGCAGGGTATGAAAGCACCTAGCTTTTCACAGTAAATTTTAGAAAGCTTACTATATATTTTTATTCATATATATTTTGTTTTTGTTTTTAATTGAAATGCTGTGTGTGTGCATGAGTGTGTGTGTGTGTGTGTGTGTGTGTGTGTGTGTGTGTGTGTGGTACTGGAGATTGAATCTAGGGGTATTGTACCTCCAAGCTACACCCCCAGCCCTTTTTAAATTTTTTTTTGTTTGGAAACAGCATCTCACTAGGTTGCTGAGAGTCTCGCTAGGTTGCTGAGGCTGTCCCCAAACCTGCAATTCTCCTGTCTCAGCCTCCCAAGTAGTGGGATTACAGGCTGTGCCACCACACCCAGGAGGAAATGCTTTAATAGGCCGGCTGTTGGTTTAGGTGGCCTGAGCCCCAGCCACCATGGTGTTTGAATGCACATGTTGAGTGACTGTCAGTTTTGCTTCTTTTTCATTGCAGGCTCCCCCTCCCAAGCCACCGCGCAGGCTGGGAGGCTGGGCGGATGATTCCATGAAGGCGTCAAAGTGAGTACCAGCAGCTGGAGATGGGGGTGTGGGTGGAGGGTGTGTGAGGTGTTGGTGGGCAGGGTGGGAAGGGGACGTTGCTCCTGTGTTATTGCCTTATTTTTTGTAACAGCATTATTGAGATATGATTCTCATAGCATGCAATTCACTCATTTATAGTGTACAGTGTAGTTGTTCTCAGTGTAGGTGCAGAGTTGTACAGCCATCACCACAATCGATTTTAAGACATATTCATCACACCCCACCAAAGAAACCCTGTATCTGACTTTCCATGTCCCCCCAACCTCCCCAGCCCTAGGCAAAAGTCAACTTTCTGTCTCTCTGATTCGCCTATTCTGGACATTTCCTAACAATGAATTATACATTCTGTGGTCCTTTATGGCTTGCCTCTCTCACTTGGAATAATGTTTTCAAAATTCATCCATATTCTCTTGCCAGGTATGGTGGCACATGCCTGTAATCCCAGTACTTGGGAGGCTGAGACAGGAAGATCACAGGTTCAAAGCCAGCCTCAGCAACTCAGTGAGGCTCGCATCTACTTAGCAAGACCCTGTTTCCAAATAAAAAGTAAAATAGGGCTGGGGGTATAGCTCAGTGGTAGAACCCTCTGGGTTCAATCCCCAGCACCATAAATAAATAAATAAATAAATAAACCTCTTAAAAAACAAAATTCATCCATACTGTAGCATTCCGTGTTCTTAAATTAATTTTTCATACATACAAAATAGAATTGCCTGTTACTAACTGCAGATGAACTCTGTGGTATGTCCACCTCAGACGCAGACTATTTATTCATAAAGAAGAATAGTACGGATATATCATCACCCTGCCTAGCTGGTATCTTGTATTTACCGCAAGCCAGGCTGTAAGCAACACGCACATTGGTACCATGACCACCCAGTGTTATCTCATCAGCCTATCCAGAGTTCCTGGGAAGAATAATCTAATGTCACAATGTGTGTGCAGCACTTTCTAAGCTTCACAGGGCTTGCACTGTGGGGCTGTAGGTGCAGATTCCATTCTCACCTAGCTGGATGATCTTGGGCAAGGTGTTTACCATCACTGAGCCTCTGGTCGGACACATCAGTGCCCCCTACCCGGTAGTGCAGGGATTGAAGGGAATTACCTGTGCAGTAGGAATGTTGCTGTTGATTTCAGCCCTCCTGGCCTTTCCACAGCTTATGCCAAAGGCTCATCCCTTGGGGTTCCATGTCAAGAGATGGCAGAGTTTGGGGGTTGAGAGCTGTGGGTTCTGGAACCACACTGCCTGGTTTTAAATCCTAACGATGCCACTTCTTATCTCAGAGACCTTGATCCAGTGACTTAACCAATCTGGCCTCAGTTTCCTCATCTCTGCGGGGGCGGGGGTGATTCTCACTTCAGAGGCTTGTCATGAGGATTAAAGGAATCCACTTGTGTACGTGTGCTCAGAGGACAGGGAAGCACTGGGGAAGCACTGATTGCTGTCGGCTGCTGTTATTGCGATGATGGTTCTGTTCTTGTCCCTTCTCATAGAAGGCTTTGGCCATACTCTTCTCACAGGCCTTCTGGCAGGTGATGACATTTCTGAGCTGCAGGAGCTTCAGGATAGTTATACTTCTACCTGAAGGATTTGTTGGGGAGAAGTAATTCCAGGTCAAGAAAAACAAGGGTTATTTTGAACATCAGGAATCTTTTTTTAATTATGAGTTACATTAAGAGCCTTCAAGTGTACGAATGTCAGATTCCCAAAGCCTTACTGTCAGAAATGTTTTCTAAACCTAATGGTATTAAGAGTTGGATGTAGCTAATGAATGATATCCTCTTGAGTTTCTGCTAGCATTTAGGAATGCACGTGACCTAGATCAGAGATGAGACTCTTGGTCGTCCACATCTCTGGGGTGGTTTCAGAATCACTCATTCTGAGTAAAGAGAGAGAAGTCCTCAAACTCCTTCCTACCACATCACCTCCCTGCATCCCTCCCACCCTCAAAAGGGCAGGATTTGCATGCTGGAGAAGGTTAAGTCACCTCTCTTGTCCACAGGAAGCAATATCACAATAAGTTTAAAGCCATGAGCATCTGATTCAGACACACATGGGTTTGAATTCAGGTTTAAACACTTAGCTGGCAGCATAAACTTGGGGAAGTTACTCAACCGCATAAAGTAGCAAGAATAATACATATTGCAAAGACTTGTTCTGAGGCTTGAACATCTAAGAGAAGCACACAGCATGATGTCAGTGCCTAACCAGCTGTTGCTAGATTTGTTAAAAATGGCTGTTAAAACACATCATGGTGCATAAAAAATAAGATGATAATCCAGGTCTGTCTTAGCTCTGTGATTGTGAAGCATCAAAGTATTACATAACCCGGTTCCAGAGAATGGCCTGTGTTTTAATCAGCATTCTCACCACTGTGACCCAAACACCTGACATGCAAAACCTAGAGGGAGAAGAAGGCTCTTGCTCACAGTTCTGGGGACTTTAGCCTTTTTTTCCCTCTCAATATATACATATACACACACACACACACACACACACATAAACACAAACACACACACACACATACACACACACACAGAGAAATAGATAGTCCATGGTTTGTTTGTTTGTTTGTTTGTTTTTGCAGTACTGGGGATTGAACCCAGGGACATTCTATCTCCGAGCTACACCCCAGCCCTACTTTTTATTCTTTATTTTGAAACAGGGTCTCACTAAGTTGCAGAGGGCCTCACTAAGTAGCTGAAACTAGCTGTGAACACGGATCCTCCGGTCTCAGCCTCCCAAGTACTGGGATTACAAGCATTTGCCACCACGCCCAGCTGATAGTCCATGTTTTGCCAGCTTCCAAGTAGAAGCCAGGGCTGGATATCCTCATGGCAGGGAGCAGAGAAAGCAAAGGAATCAGAGACACTTACTGCAGCCGGGCAGGGCTAGGACACATGCTGTGCCTGGTCATGCCTGCCATGGACCCATCCTTTCCAGCCCTGTCCCATCTCTGAACATGGATGTCTCCAGCGCATGAGGTCTGGAGGAGACTTTAAATCCAAACTATAATAGCCTCTATACTATGACAGCCACTTTTGTTAGTCTCCGTGGCTCTTAGTGATTCTGGATCAGGCAGCTTCTGGACTAAACAGGTTTTGATTGCAGTTAGTTTTTGTGATTCTTGAGATTTGACTCATTGCTTAAGCAAGTTAATCTAGGCCAGTATGGCACAAAGAATACTGTATTGAGGCTGAGACATTTTTCTAGCCTTTTCCTTGAATCCCATTTTACAATGAATAATTGGAGTTGCAGATGCTTCTTAGTTAGAGGGAGCAAGTGCTGAATGTCTGTTAGTTCAGATTCCAGTTCTAAAGGCAGGATTACAAATCATGTTGGTCCTTACTCCTTTGTACTAAATCTTAGATAAAAAAAAAAAAGCCAGGTGTGGTGGTGCACACCTGTAATCCCAGTACTTGGGAGGCTGAGACAGGAAGAGCAATTTAGTGAGACCCTCTTTCAAAATAAAATAGGGCTGGGGGTATAGCTCAGAGGTAGAATGCCCTGGGGTTCAATCCCCAGTACCACACACAAAAAGAGGTAAACTAAAAAATATATATTTACCTCACCAGTAGGTGGCCACCATTGATACAGGAACTGGGCGTGGTGGCGCACTCCTGTAATTCCAGCTACTTAGGAGGCTGAGGCAGGAGGATGGCAAGTTTGAGGCCAGTCTGAGCAACTTAGCGAGACCCTGTCTCAAAATAAAAAATAAAAGGGGCTGAGGATGTAGCTTAGTGTTAGAGTGGTTCAATCCCCAGTACCATAAAAGAAAAAGAAAAAGAAAAAGATGGACACAGGAATACAGTTCATTCTTCTCAAAGAATAGATATTTCTCTTGTTCAGAATTTCTTTGAGCAGTTGTTACCTTCAAAATAGCACTATTAAAAATAATTCCATTCTTTCCTTCTACTTCCTTTTCCCTCCTCCCCCATCCCTCTACTTTTTTTTTATTCCTGAAGCATTTGAAAGTAAGTTGTAGATGTCATGATATTTTACCCCTAAATACTCCAGCATGCATCTCAAGATTAAAGACATTCTCCAAATAATCGTGATATCATGATTACATCTAGGTCATTGCATAGTGATTTAATAATATTTAACATATTGTTTATATTTAAATTTCTCCATTTGTCCCTAAAATGTGTTTATACCTTCAGGATCCAGTCAGAGTCCATACATTGCATTTGGTAGTTGTCTCTCTAGTTTCTCCTGATCTAACCCTAACCATGGCAAAACATTGGCCTTTTTAAGGAACCTAGGCCAGTTGTCTGTAGAATGTCTTACACTGGATTTTGCTAATTGATTTTTCATTAGATTCAAGTTCAAGATTTTTAGCCAGAATGAGTGATTTTGTGTACTTTTTTTTTATTTGGTGCATTGTAATTTTACATCATGTTGGGGTATAGAGTGACAGAGAAATAATACATGCACAGGATTCTTGGTGCCCTTCCCACCAGGTCCCTCCCGCCTCCCTCGAAGTACACATCTTTGAGATTGGAATTGGTAATTTTGTATTCATAGCATTATTTCAACTGTTATATTCTTTATGACTTTGTCTGACTTCCTCCCTTCCCTAATCCCCCTCAGTCTCTCCTTTGGCGTCTCTGCTCTCTATCTGATATTACCCTTATTTCTGAATATCTCTCTAGTTTCCAAATATAAGAGAAAACATACATCTACTTGTTTTTTGAGACTGCCTAAACTCACTTAAATATTCTCGAGTTCCATCCATTTTCCTGTAAATGCCGTGATTTTGTTCTTTTTTATGGCTGAATAAAATTCCATTGTATGTATATACCAAAGATTTGTGATCCACTCATCTGTTGAGGGACACCTACACTGGGTTTATAATTTGGCTATTGTAAATTGTGCTGCTATGAACATGGATATTCAAGTATCATTATAACATTCTGATTTCAGTTCATGGGAAGATGCCCAGGAGCGCTATCGCTGGGTCACATGGTGGTTCCAATTCCCAGTCTTTTGAGAAACCCCCACACTGACCTCCATAGCGGCTGTACTAGTTTGCAGTCCCACCAACAGTGTAATAGAGTTCCTATTTCCCCACATCCTCGCCAGCATTTATTATTATTTGTGTTCTTGATGAGTGCCATTCTGACTGGAGTTAAAGGACCCAATAAAAAAATGGACAACTGAACTGCATAGACTCTTTTCAAAAGAAGAAATACAAATGGCCAACAAATATCTGAAAAAATGTTCAACATCTTTAGCAATCAGGGAAATGCAAATACTTCTTAACATATCAAACTAAGAGGCACAGGGCGTCCCTAGCCCTTTTTTGGTGTTACTGAGTTTGATCCTTTGTGTTAGGTGGTGACCTTGAGACCTCTCTATTGTGGAGTTTCTTTTTTTCCTTTACAAATTACTAGTGATTATTTTGGGGTGCTGTGTGTGGTGTTAGGGATTGAACCCAGGGCATTTTATCTTCAAGCTACACCCCAGCCCTTTTTATTTTATATTTCAAAACAGAGTCACTCTAGGTGACTCTGAGAATCTTGCTACTTGCTGTGGCTGCCCTGGAACCTGCAATCCTCCTGTCTCAGCCTCCCAAGTACTGAGATTACAGGTGTGCACCACAAAGCCCAGGTTTGGGGTGCTGCTTTGAAATCTGTTCTCCACAGAATTCTGTCAGTTAGTGGCTTTAGCATCTTTTAATGCAAATCAGTCAAGGGTTGCAAAATGTTAATTTTCTAATCCCAAAAACCTGGGTTTTTTTGTTTATCCTTTTCTCCCCTTTTCTTTCTCTGTTGCCCCCTTTAAAAAAATTACAGACCCCTGAATTTTTATTGTAATTCATTGTGTTATAGCACATTTCCATCATCATTTTTCCCATAATAATAATTCTTTTTTTTTTTTGCGGTACTGGGGATTGAACCCAGGGGCATTCTACCTCCAAGCTATACCCCCGGCCCTATTTTTTTACTTTATTTTGAAACAGGATCTCACGAAGTTGCGGAGGGCCTCACTAAGTAGCTGAGGCTGGCCGCGAACCCGGATCCTCTGGTCTCAACCTCCCAAGTACTGGGATTACAAGCGTGCGCCACCACGCCCGGCTTAATAATAATTCTTAATACTCAGATTTTCCCAAGTTTGTCCAGGGAGAACTTCAAAGTGGCTTTTACACCTCTGATCCTCCCTCCTCAAGTTTGAGCACTTGCTTGCTTTTTGTCACAGCAGTTGTATTCCAGAATTACTTTGTATTTTCCTTATCTAGTCCCGATATCAGCCACTTCTCCAAGGAGCCCTAGCTCCTTTGGGTGGAGAACAGCTTTAGAATTCAAGACCTGGGCTCACACTGCTCCTTGCTCTTGGGCTATCATTGTCTCTAGGCTCCTTCAGTGCACAGAGCTAGGAAGCACATTTTTAAAAGTATGTCCTGTCCTTTAACACACATGAAGTAGTTTTGTAATTACTACATTAATGAATTGCCAATAAAAACCTTCTAAATAAAGCTCAAGATTTCTCTGCAGTTCTTCTTATCCTTAGAATATATCACACTCAAGGTTCAGGATACTGTTTTCAGAAGTTACTTGAATTCTTTCCCATTTGGATTAAAATACTAATTTTTAGTACACAGGTTCATCTAATTCTGTTTGTGTTCACAAGTGTTTATTCCTCAGTGAAAACCTTAAAGATTTTTCTAGATCAGCTCAGCCTCCTCTTGGAGTGAGATGGTTTTCCTTCTCAAGTGCTCCTTCACATGTCCCCTTGCCTGACCCCTCTGTCTGTGACCCCTCTAATGTTGGAGGCCATGGGGAACGGAGTTGAATGAGAGGGAACCAGGCGTAGTAAGGAGAGAAGGGACAGGTAGTCTGATTGAGTTTTCTCTCAAAGTGTCTGTTTTGGGGGCAGGTCCTCAGACTTCCTCTCTTCTCTGTGAACACTCACCCTGGGTGGTCTCAGGTTTATCTTATCATTCACACACTAATGGCTCCTAAATTTATATCATCATTGCAGTCCTTGCCCTGGTCAGAACAGGCCACAGACTGAGGGGCCAGGCAGGGGACACCCTGGGAAGGAGCACAGGAGAAGAAAGGGCGTCTTGAACCAAGAGGAGACTGATTCCATCTAGAAAAATATTTGATGTTTTCACTGAAGAATATAAACACTTGTGATATTTCCACTTGAATACACAGCTTAAATCTCATGCATCCAAATTGGCCCTCTTAATTTCCACCCCTGATACCCGTGCCCCTAACTCCAAAGCCTTCCCCATACTAAGTAAATGGTGATGTTGTCTTCCTAGTTGTTCAGACCATAAACGTTGGGATCATCCAGATAAGAGGGAAGAGAGGCAGTAGTTGAGCTGCTCTGGGGACTGTCCACTCTAGGGTCAGAAACATGAGCTCCTATTGGCAGGGTGCTCTGGGGAGTGTCAGAGTGTGAGATGTGCTTCTTGTCCTGCACGATCTCAATCCTAATTGAGGACATCAAGCATTTTCACTCACAAAAGTCAGGGACAGCAGTAGGAGCGCATCGTAAATGAGAGACTAACGGAATGGGTAATGCTAGCTGTGTGACTTCAGAGGAGATAGAAATCACCGAGGTTAGAAAGTACCTCGCAGAGGACTTGGGGGTCAAAGTGGATGAATTCAAATGGGCATAGAGGATCATAGGAACATTCTGGTTTAAGATTTGGCATTGGGGAGTTGGTAACTTTATTGTTGGTCTAGAACAGAGAATACACACTGGAAAATAGTGCACTCACCTTAAACTTTTTTTTGGAGATAATAATAATAGCACAGTACTAGTCACCTGTCTTAGCTGCTGTAACAAATTACCATATACTGGAGCTCAAACAACATTTACTTTTCACTGTTCTGAAGCCTGGAAGTCTGAGATCAGGGTGCCAGCACAGAGGGCTTCTTGGTGATGGCCCTCTTCCTGGTTGTGTCCTTAGATGGTCTTCCTTGGGTCTGTACACACAGGGAGAGAGATCTCGTGTCTCTTCCTCTCGCCCATCATGGGAGCTGCATCCTCATGACCTCATCTGAACCTAATCACCTCCCAAACACTGTCAAACTAGAGAGTAAATTCACTCCTTCCTTCCTTCCTTCCTTCCTTCCTTCCTTCCTTCCTTCCTTCCCTCCCTCCCTCCCTTCCTCTCCCTTCCTCCTTCTTTCTTTCTTTCTTTCTTTCTTTCTTTCTTTCTTTTTCTTTCTTTCTCTTTCTTTCTTTCTTTCTTTCTTTTTTCTTTCTTTCTTTCTTTCTTTTTTCTTTCTTTCTTTCTTCTTTCTTTCTTTCTTTTTCTCTTTTCTTTTCTTTTCTTCTTTTCTTTTCTTTCTTGTTAAACCCAGGGGCTTCCTTCCCCCTCCCTCCCTCCTTCCCTCCCTCCCTCCCTCCCTCCCTTCCTCCCTTTCTTTCTCTTTCTTTCTTTCTTTCTTTCTTTCTTTCTTTCTTTCTTTCTCTCTCTCTCTCTCTCTCTCTCTCTCTCTCTCTCTTTCTTTCTCTATCTCTCTATCTCTCTATCTTTCTCTCTGTATTGGGGGTTAAACCCAGGGGCACTGTACCAATTCAATAAGGTAGGTCCCATTTAATAAGAAAGGTATCTCTTACAAGGAAGGTCGGGGAAAGTGAGGCTTACAGAATCTACAGCTATGTTGTCACCAGTAGGAAGTAGGACTGTTTATGGATCTTGTTGAGGAGCTCAGAGCCAAGAAATATGAGTTTCTGGGATACCTTTGCTTTATTTGTCTAACACTGTCTCAGATAGCAGAGAATTTGTCTGCCAGCTTACTGGCGAGATATATGGGGTGCTGGAACTTACATGCTCACCCCTAAGGCACAAGAAAGGTGAATTCAGGAATTACTTGGGACCTGGAATCACTATCTGCCCCTTCTCCTGGCACCAAATTAATAGCTGTGCCAAAGATCCCATCTTGGGGCCAGCTGCCCTTGGCTCTGAAGTTGCCAGCTTGGGACACTTACAGTTGATGGGTCACTGACTTGGCCTTGGGGAATAGAGCTGAACGAGAGGGACCAGGCTTGGGAAGGAGAGGAAGGAGAGGTAGTCTGATTAAGTTTTGTCTCAAAGTGTCTGTTTTTGGGTTTGTCCCTGCATTGATCTGCAAGGGAATGAGGCAAGTAATGGCCCCTCAGGGACTTTCAGGACTTTGCTCTCAATGTCAGCCGTCATTTTCAATCACCCTCTCCCTCCCAGCCATTAATTTTGGCCCAGGATCATGGGGACTTGTCCATCTATCACTCCTAATTGACACTAAATGATCTGTCAGTTTATTGATGAACGGCAGGAGTGGAATTGTCACAATATATTTTACTTTCTAACAACTCCTCCTGACAATTTTACCTTGTCCATCTCACTCTCCTCACATAAATCTCCATTGGCCGCTCATTCCTCCTCGTGGGCTGTTCTGGTGCCAGCCACTTCCACACCATCCGCACGTGTCAAGGACATCAAGATGGCGGGAGAACTGCTGTGTGCTAGTCCCGAGGTTACCCCCTCCCCTCCTCCTTTGCTCTTCCTTCCTTTCTTTTTTTTTTAAATGGCATAGATGTTCCAAGAATACTAAAGGGCTTCTGTCCTCTCTGTCTGTGTCATTGCCATATCAGAGTCTCTTTACCTTCTTGTTAGCAGAGAGTAGTTAATTCTGATTAGACTACAAAAGTGTGAAAGGCAGAAACTCACAGAGCCAGAGGCCTCCTAGATCTCTGAGCACAGTTGCAAACACATGCTCTGTCCTCTTAAGCCAGCCCTGTCACAGGTTGTCCATTCCCCACGGAAGCCAGGTTCTTAGGAAGGTGTCACAGGGGGAGGTTCACTGGCGCTCCCTAATCTACACACAGCGCTACGAGTGCAGCTGGGCCAGGTCCACTGGGCGAGGCCCAGTGCTGCCAAGACCAAGGCCGGTTAGCTGTGCCCATGAAAAGTCTCATCTGTCTACCCCAGTTTGCCATTCAAATGTTATTTTTAAGTGTTCTGTGACTTGAAAAATGGGGAATGACTGGGTGGACATGTATACAGTTACATAGTTATTTAGTCTTAAGAAGACATAGGAATGGATATGAAAATCCACTGTCCTGTGTGAGGCCAGCAATGAGTAGAGGCATTTGACAATACATAATTCAGAACGTCATGGATTACCTCCCTCTTCCTTTAATGTTGGAGGTAATTTTTGTTAATTGAAAAGGACTGTTTTTGTTTATTAACTATTGTGCCATTCTCATGCCTGTCAAAATTACTACTAAATCCTTAGTGTCATCAAATATCTAGATCATAGTTACTTTGCCTCAAAGATGTCTTTGTAGAATTGGATTGTGCAAAGGACAAATCAAGATCCACTACACATTGTATTTAGTTGTTATATGCCTTTAGTCTCTTGTTTATTCTGTAGTACTTATCTCCCCCCTCCCCTTTTCTAATGCCGCTGATTTTTTTTTTTTTTTTGTAAGAAACTTGTCCTGTAAAGTATCTCACATTCTGGATTTGGCCCATTTCTTTCTAGTTGTGATGTTTAACTTGTTTCTCTATCCCCCATGTTTCTTGTTAAACTAATGATTAGATCTAGCTCTAACTGGCAGTTCAATTGAGGCTCACTTTTGTGGCAGGAAAACTTTTTATTTTTTTGGTACTGGGGATTGAGCCAGGGCCTCATGCATGCCAGGCAGGCACTGTACCACTGAGTGACACCCCCAGCCCTTGTGGCAGGACTACTTTGTAGGTGGTACCACTGCCTCATATCTGAAGGCACATGTGTCTGATTATTCCATTTTAAGTGAGACTGTGGTTGATCAGTAGGGTCAGTGGGGTGTGATCCTCCATGTTACAGTCCCCCCTCCTCATGGCTGTAGCATTCCGTCTCTTCCCTCCACTCTTAAGCCTCTTCCCCCACCACCTTTTTTTTTGCGGTACTGGGGATTGAACCCAGGGGCATTCTATCTCCAAGCTACACCCACAGCCCTATTTTTTTACTCTCTGTTTTGAAACAGGGTCTCACTAAGTTGTGGAGGGCCTCACTAAGTAGCTGAGGCTAGCTGAGAACCCGGATCCTCTGGTCTCAGCCTCCCAAGTACTGGGATTATAAGCGTGTGCCACCACGCCTAGTTGATATGTTTCTATTTTAATGAATTTAGAAAATCCAGTTTTTTTAAACAGAATTTAGTTGCATTGTTTATTGCTGGAAATCACATTCATTTAATAAGCTCTGAAGATGAAATAAATAGCACCCAGACTGTGTACGGTGAAATAACTATTGAAAAATAAGCATCCTCACCAAAGTATGGAAAAGTGGGATATGTCAAACTCTCTATCCTTAAGCCTTCCCTATCTTCAAGCCCTTGTATTATTTTGATAGATTTCATTGTTTTGGTAGCTGGTAGGAGGAAGGATTGAGAATAATGGATGGACGGTGGCAGGACAGGATGTCTGTGAAGCACATGGCTGAGCTGTCCTTTCCACTCAGCCCCTGAAGCTGCACAACAGTGTGAGGTACTTACCAGAAGTCACTGCTTGTGGACAGTGGTAGAGGAAGCATCATTCATTCTGTTGGTGGGTCACAAAGCACTGGCTCTTGCCTGGTACAGGCACCCAGGTCTAGCTTTTTGTAATGGTTATGCTGCCTTTTTGTGGAGAAAAGTCTGTTTGATCTTAAAGCTACAGTGTACCAAATTGAGAAAGGTGGATCATTTCAAGAGGACTATGTGAGAGAAGGAGAGTACGATGTGGAGACAGTACAAATTCTTATGTTTTTATTTGTTCATTTGGCATTGGGGATTGAACCCAGGGCATTCTACCTCTGACCTACACCTCCAGCACTTTTTTATTTTGAAACAGGGTCTCACGAAGTCGCTAAGGGTCTTTCTAAGTGGCTGAGGCTGGCCTAGAACCTGCGATCCTTCTGTCTCAGCTTCCTTAGTCATTGTATAACTTCATGTCATTTTTTGAGGCTTTAGAGCTCTTGGTGAATTTTAATTTTTAAATAAATAATAAGTACACATAGTATAGAATTCAAAAGATACAAAGAGTCAGGCTATGAAATGTAATTCTCTCCCTTTCCTGCTTCCTGGAGGCAACCACTGTTGACCAGTTTATTGTATGTGTGCTTCTTTCTACTTTATGCACTTATAAAATAATACAGGGTCGTGTATTCTTGCCTCCCACCATTCACACAAAAGGCAGTCTATCTATTCTGTACTCTTTTTTTAAAACCATATTTCTTCCTGAGCTTTCTGAATCTCAGTAGAGTACTGAGATTTTAAAGGCTCCATAGTACTCCAACATTTCTTATCTCTGTGACATGAAACTGATCATGAGCAGGCAGGCAGTATGATATTTTCCCAGGCCAGTGTTTACTCATGGAATAGCCATAGCGTGACCCTTGGAAAGCCTTATCAAGGCTTTAAGTATGGTACATATGGATCCAGTGGGCGGAAAGAGAAATGAAGTGTGTGTCACCCTGTCAGTATGATTTGGGGGGCACTCTCATGCACCTCCACTTGGGTTGATCCAGGCATGTTTGGTGCAGAGCAAGCAGAGATGTAGTTTATGTTCATTGCAGTTGAGGGCCTTGGCTGGCTCATCCAGTGTCGTGAGTAAAACCAGTTTACTTATGCAGATGACCAAGCATGAGATGACTGCACTTTTGCCGAGCGCTTTGCTGTTCTCAGTAACATTTGGAGACTTCACTTCCCAGACTGAAAAGCAGAGCTGTCCTCCTGACAAGTGGCCCTGGTCACGCCTCCTGGGAGCAGAAGGGAGCAGGGGGGAGGCGAGGAGAAAAGAAGAGCGGCCACCTGAGATGAGGCCACCTGAGATGAACATGTCGCCTGTGCTAGTGCACCTCCAGGAGTGCACAGCTGGGGCCCCACGGGGGCGGTGCTTCCTAGGGCCTTTGTCAGCAGAACCACTTCCCAGTTGCCTGTGTGCTGGCCTGCTGGGGGGCCCCCCAAACTCTGCCAGCACCAGGCACTGATCCCTGCCTCCCCCAGAGCTCCCAGCTCCCAGCTCCCAGCTCCCAGCATCCTCTCTGCTCTTCAGCTTTTTTTCATTAAGCTACCCTTGACTATTATTGCAATGAAATTCCAGGTGTGCTTGTAGAATGGGTTCTTAGTGTGGCCTGTGAAGGCTTTGACTTTTGGCCCTGCCCAGTCTCTAGTTTTGCAGAAGTGAAAATCCTCTGGTGACTAGAGCTGGTCATTTATCGATGCCAGGGGTAGGATTGTGGAGTTAGAGGGTCTTTGAGAGTCAGGAAAGGAATGAGCAGTCTACAGAAGTAGCCCTTAAATAACAACTGCACACGCTTGTAATCCCAGTACTTGGGAGGCTGAGACTAGAGGATCGCAGGTTCAAGGACAGCCTCAGCAATTTAGTGAGGCTGTCAGCAACTTAGCGAGACCCTATTTCCAAATAAGAAATAAAATCGGTTTGGGGATGTAGATCAGAGGTAGAATGCCTCTGAGTTCAATTCCCAGTATCCCCCCCACACACACACCAAAAAGCACAGCCTCCTATGGGATATCCCTTTGATTCTCTGGACTGTCACAGTGCAGGGCTCTTCTAGACTGAAAGAGCCAGTGTTCCATCTCCTTTCAAATTCTAGTGTTGCTGTAGTGCTGACTGGGGTCTGTGTGAACCCCTCCATTGCTGGGGAACTCATTGGAAGCAGCCTCCTTGATTTTTTTTTTCTTTTTTTGTGGTACCGGGGATTGAACCCAGGGGCGTTCTACCTCCACGCTACACCCCCGGCCCTATTTTTTATACTTTATTTTGAAACCGGTCTCACGAAGTTGCGGAGGGCCTCACTAAGGAGAGAGAGAGAGAGAGAGCAAGAGAGCTGAGGCTGGCCGCGAACCCGGGTCCTCCGGTCTCCGCCTCCCAAAGTACTGGGATTACAAGCGTGCGCCACACGCCCGGCTTGATTTTGTTTTTTTATAAAGTCCTTTTTAGTTGTCCAAGCCAACGAAGAATACTTTTCATGATGTAAAAATTCAAACAAGACATGTAAAGCTAAATTTGCTTGCAGCTGCCATCTCCAATACTAGCCATCTCTCTAGAAGTGACTACTGGAACCATTTGTTGATATCTTTTACGCACTTAAGTAGATGCACAGATGGTCCCCACTTGCAATGGTTTCAGTTATGATCTTACACTTCACAATGGTGTGAATGCAATATCATTCAATGGAAACAGCACTTCCAGTTTTGAATTTGCATCCTTTCTTGGCTGGTGACTTGTGGTACAATCCTCGCTCATCATGCTGGGCAGTGGCAGCGAGCTCAGCTCTGTCAGCCACAGGAACACGAGGGCAGCAACAGCTACTCTACAGTGGGCTGTGTTGCTAAGCTGTGGTTCGGTAGGTTAGGTGTATTCAATGCATTTTCCACTTACAATGGGTTTATCAGGACCTAATCCCGTTGTAAGTAAGTCACAGAGCATCTGTACTTACAGTGTGTGCGTGTGTGTGTGTGTGTGTGTGTGTGTGTGTGTATTTTTACATAAGTGGGATCATATTAAGTGTTCTGCACCTTGCATTTAAATTTTTTTCACTTATAGTACGTCCTGGAAATTTATTTCATTTTCCTGCTCTATAATAATCCCATGGTATGGATGCACTCTTCCCCTGTTGGTGAATATTTAGGATTTTTTAAAAACCCTTCCCCCATTATCAACCCTCTGATTTTTGAAAAAGCAGCTCTGTTCTTTAGGAAATTTGCAACTTCATCCTCAGAAATAGATTCTGTCTTCCAGGGCCACACTGCTGAACCTGTGTATGGACATCCCTCATCTTGCCTAGCCCTCTTGTTGTATGGATGAGAACACACATCATTCATTGTGACTTTTGTGCTGGGCATTGCACTGCACACAGTCATCATGTTTTGTCCTCAAAACAGCCCTGTGGGGTAGATGCTGTTATTATTCCTATTTGCAGATGAGGAAACTGATGTCCAGAAACTAAATAAGTAACTTGCTCAAAGTCATATAGCTGGTTAAGCAGCCAGCTAGCATCTGAACGCAGGTGAGTGTGATGGTAGGAGTCATGCTCTTACTCTGTGTTTTGCTGCCTTCTGTTTGTCCCCCCACCCTCTTGGCACCTGGCATGGTGTCCTTGTGCATGGTAGAGCCTCCACAGGCGTTCCCAAGGACCATGTTGACATGGTTCCAACGTGTTCAACCTGCGAGAGCGATAGAAGGGTAAGAGCATGTGACCCGAGCCCTCCCTCACCCCCCAGGCCTGCCGGTCTGCAGAGCTGCGCCCAGCCATCTGCCCGACCCTCCAGAGGAGGGGAAGGTAAAGGATGCCGCCTGCACTTAGGGGCACGAGCCAAGGCCACGCCAGCCCTGCCATTAAAAGGCTTAATTAGGCTAGTCATTAAGTTCAATTAGGCATTGGAAACGATTGTCCCTTCTAACCCTGCAGTGCCCTCCAAGAACTGGATCCATTCCCAGGCAGCAGCGCAGGAGCCAGGTGCTACGTACTGGGGCTTTAGCAGCCCCCGCCTTGGTTTGGGGTTGGGGCCTGTGGGTCAGCCCTAGGCCGAGGGCAGAGTAGCCCAGAGCGAGGCACTCAGAGTTAAATCTGGCCAGGGTCTGCCTGTGAGGCCGGGTCCTGGGCTCATTACCGAGCCACCTCCTCTGCCAGGGCCACACTGTCCCTCCACGTTTGGATGTCTGCCTGTGTTCTCATCCCCTTCAGCCTCTCCCTCTGGCCCCCCACTTGAGTTTGGGGGTGTATCATATAAACTCTGTGGCCCAAGGCTCCCTGAGGGGTTTAGTCTACATGATCTTAAAGTTCCTTTTTTTCACCTGTAGGCTATCATGATTATGGGAAGTAAATCCCACATATCCATGCCTTGGGGGTAGAAAGTTCAAGAAGCTTGAGCTTTGAGCCTTCTTTTCATCAAAGAAGTGCATTTTAAGGAAAGGGCTGTGGGCATAGGAGCAGAGACACAGGGTGGCCTCGAGCAGCCAGCCAGCTCAGCACCCTTGGGCTCTGCCTCTGCAGTACTAAAACCAAGTGGTCCCAAAGGCCCTCTTCAGCTCAGAAAGTATATGTGAACATCTGACCCGCACTCTCCAAATAGTTGCTCGGAGCAGGTCAGCTGAGTCCATGAGTTACTGCCTTGAAGTGAGGTAGGAGCTGGCCCGGCCAGGCACAGGCCTGCTGCAGGGAGGTCCGGATGCGCTAGTGTGTTCACGGCCAGCCTCAGCTACTTAGTGAGGCCCTCCACAACTTAGTGAGACCCTGTTTCAAAATAAAGAATAAAAAATAGGGCTGGAGGCGTAGCTCGGAGGTAGAATGCCCCTGGGTTCAATCCCCAGTACCGCTAAATAAATAAATAAATAAATAAAAAGAATGAGTACACTGAGGCAACTAGAGCCTAGGGTTTGCACAGGGAAGTAGAAGGGGTTATATGGGCAGGATAGAAAAAGAGCTGGCAAGCAGGTCCTTGTGTGCAGGCACGACTTCATTTTTCAGGGGATAAGAGCCACTGCAGTATTGACAAGTGTGTTGCCAGTCGTGCAAGGGACCTGTCATCACACCTCTTCTGAGTGCCTTTTTTGATGTAGCACCATCTTGGGGGTATTTGTAGATGTGAAAAGAGCGCCATTTCTCCCAAAGTAGACACCTCTGTGAAGAATGTAAGAACTAACCCTTTTCCCCTATTGTACTCTCAATGCCCTCAGTGCTTCACGCTGACACCAAATGTGTGGGTTTTTTCTCCACACACCAACCAGTTCTCTAGTGGACACCAGCTGTGTGTCCTACAATTTAACTCAGTTCTGACCCTCTCCACCTAGAGTTAACATCAGATCCTCCAGGTTCAATGAATTTGCTATAGCAGCTCACAAAACTCAGGGTAACACTTTACTTAACACTGCGGATTTATTACAAAGCATATTTGCTCTACTTTGGATCTGGAATGTCCCTCAAAGGCCCAAGTGCTAATGGCTTGGTCACCAGCCCAAAGTGCTACTGGGAGATGGTGGAACCCTTAAGAGGTGGGGCCTAATGGGAGGAAATTAGGTGATTGGAGGTGTGGCCTTGGAGTGGATAATGGGACCCCCAGCCCATTCATGCCTCTCTCTTTGCTTCCTGGCCACAATGAGATGAACAGGCTATGTGCTCCTATCGTTATATACTATGCTGTCACAGGCAACAGGGCCAAGCTACCACAGACTGAAACCATAAGCCAAAATAAACCTTTCTTCCTGATAAGTTATTTCAGGTGTTTTGTCATAGTAATGCAAAGCTGACTGACATAATATTTTAAAGGATACGAATGGGCGACTAGATGAAGAGATACATAGCACGAGGTTAGGAAAGGTCCTGAACTCAGGAGCCTCTTTCCCCATGGAGTTGAGGTGTGTTCCCTTCCCATCACATGGATACATTCTTGTGTGTGTGTGTGTGTGTGTGTGTGTGTGTGTGTGTATTGAACCCAGAGGCATTCTACCTCCAAGTTATACCCCCAGCCCTTTTTTTTATTGTTTTGAAACAGGGTTTCACTAAGTTGCTGAGACTGTTGTTGTTGTGTGTGTGTGTGTGTGTGTGTGTGTGTGTGTGTTACTAGGGATTGAACCCAGGGGCATTCTACCTCCAAGCTACACCCCCAGCCCTATTTTTTTATTTCGAAACAGGGTCTTACTAAGTGGTTGATGAGAGTTTCACTACTTGCTGAGGGTGTCCTCGAACCTGTGATCCTCCTCTCTCAGCCTCCCAAGTACGGGGATTGCAAGTGTGCACCACCACGCCCAGCTCTGAGACTGGTATTGAACCTAAGATCTTCCTGGCTCAGCCTCCCAAGTACTGGGATTACAGGCATGTGCCTCCATGCCCGGTGTGTATACGTTCTTGTACACTACATGGAAGCTTTCAGAACCTAGTGCTTTGGGGTGTTTATGGAGGCTCTGTTAGGTAAGCACGATTGATTAAATCATTGCCATTGGTGATCAGCTCAACCTTCAACCTCCCTGAGGTTTGGGTGTCAGAGATAGGGTGGTCCAGGGATTGGGACTGAAAATTCCAACGCTTTGATCACAAGGTTGGTTCCTTTGGCAACCAGCTCCATCCTGAGGCTATCCTGGGGCTCCTCACCCTCAGTCATCTCATTAGCATACAAGAAGATACTCATCACTTTGGAAATCCAAGGGTTTGTGGAGCCCTGTACCAGGAAATCAAATACCTATTTCTTATAAATCACAGCAGCACACTCTTTAGGGCTCTCTCTTTGCCATTCTCTACAGCAGGTGTTCTGTCTCTAGGCCAGACAAGGTTGTGGGGAGGGTCTGCTCATCTTTTCCCCCTGGGTTTGAGACCTTCTTCTCTATAGGATGTTGGTGATGCCTCTCATTTGTATCCCAACACTTGCTCTCTACCCGCGTGCATTTCAAACCATTGCTTTCTCTTCAGAGTCCGTGCATTAAGGTTCACTGATTGTGATTATGCAGGGTTGGTTTTTCTGCAGGCTACGCAATCCTTCCTGACTAGAAGGGTTCTCATTTGCCACTAGATGTTCATCTGCAAGCCATAAAACCCCATCAACAGAAAGGCGTTTGTCTCAGAAATGAGAGGACCAGGGCTTGGCCCAGGGCTGGAGTGGCAGCCTCCACAATGACAGCAGGGACCAAGCTCTTTCACCTTTCAGTCCCACTGTCCTTAGTCTGTGGCTTTTGTCGTGCTCAGACCTCATGGTTGCATGACAGCTGCTACACCTCCGGGCCTCACCTCTGTTTTCCAGGCAGGTAAAAGGGAGAATGACATGGAGGTGAAAGTGAAGGATTCTTTCTTAGCAAGGATTTATTTTTTGGAGATGAGGGGGAGGAATGTGCCTTTAGGGGCTGCTTCATCTTTCTCATTGGTCAGAAATGTGGCCCCCCAATGCGAGAAAGGGGAGGGAATGGAATATTTTAGTTGGGCTCATTGTTACCCCAAACAAAATTGGAGTTTGAATCAACAGGGAGGAGAGATGGCTTTGGGCAGGTACCAGACGGTTTTCTGTGATCTGACCCCATCAAGCTAAGACTCAGAGGTCAGAATGTCACTGTCCTACTGTATCAACTGTGTTGTGTGACGCGGAGGGTTAGGTGTGCTAAGTACCACAGAAACGTTTTCATCTATGTCTAGAAGCTTCCTAGAAGTAGAGATTCCATCAGAAAGGATTTGAATGCCAGAAAAACATTGATTTTTAGACAGGGCTAAAACAAAAGTGGCTGAAATGAAGGAAGGGAATCAAGAGGCAGAAAAAGTAAAGCAGGAGATGGAATAATGAGAGGGGCATATGCTCCGAAACCTGGAAGTTATATTCATTTTGCTGTAGAAAGCCGCGGCTAGCTGGTGGCGAGGCTCTGTGTCTCGGCCGGGCAGAGTGTCTCGGGCGGGGACCGTCTGTAGATGGGAGCCGTCACATCTGCGGTGTTGGCAGGCTGCTGGCTGTGCCAGCGAGGGTGCCAGGCAGGCTCAGCAAGGGGTGGCAGGGGAGTGTGGGAGCCCGGTGAATGGTGGGTCCCTAGAATCAAAAAGCATGAAGTACTCAGCTGGATGCACCCAGACAGCACCCATCTTGGGGCTGGGGTTCCGAAGAACTGGAGGGCTGGCTTCTGAACCCCCTGTGTTTGGAGGCTTGGAAGGTTCACCAGGTCTAGGCAGATGCCCTCTTTCCAGCTGCTTGACGGGAAAGGAAACAGGAGTGATATTAAGAAGAAACCAAGCCGGGCGTGGTGGCGCACACCTGTAATCCTAGTACGTGGGAGGCTGAGACAGGAGGATCACAAGTTTGAGGACAGCCATAGCCAGTAGTGAGACTCTCATCAACCTATGAGACCCTGTTTCAAAATAAAAATAAAAGGGCTGGGGGTGTAGCTCAGAGGTAGAATGCCCCTGGGTTCAATCCCCAGTACCACAAAAAGAAGAAGAAGAAGAGGAGGAGGAAGAGGAAGAGGAGAAGGAGGAGGAGGGAAGAGAAGGGAGGAGGAGGAAGAAGGAAAGAGAAAAAAACCATTGGGATGTTAGGAGCAAGTGAACAGTTAGGAGAAGGTGCCAGGGCAAGTAAGATTTCCCCATAAACCAGGCACGGTGGCACACGCCTATAATCCCAGTACGTCGTGGGAGGCTGAGACAGGAGGATCGCTGATTCAAGGCCAGTGCCTGGTAACTTAACGAGACCCTGTTTCAAAATTAAAAATAAAAAAGGTCTTGGGTGTAGTTCAGTGGTATGTCCCCGGGTTCAATCCCCAGTACCAAAAACCAAAAAACCAGATTTCTCCATGCAGTTAGAAAAGTTGTAGCAAGTTTTGACAACCACTCAGAAAGAAGAGAGAAGGATCATGGAGGAAAAGTCTTAATTTTTAAGTAGGAAGAAAGTTCAGGTTAACTCCATTCTCCCTAAAAAAATTGAAAAAGGAAAGAGGGCTTCTCCCCCCCCCCGTTTTTGTTTTTGTTTTTGTTTTTGTTTCTCTTTCCCTCCTGCCCTGTTTACTTGGGGACCTCTGAACAAGCCCATTATACTGTCTTGATTGAAATTTTAGGGCAGGGATAAACCAGTTGTGGGGAAGGGGCTGCCTGGGGTGATGGTGTTAACCAGGAACAGATGGAGGTGGAGCCGGGAGCCGGGAGGCAGTCATTCAGAGCTGGGAGAGACCCCAGCAGTCATGGCATCTGGCCCCCTCAGTTTGGAGATGGAAAAAAACGAGTCCTGGGGAGGTGAAGTGACTTGGAGTTATAGAATCTTAGAGTTAGAAAGGCCCTTAAATGTCACCTTGCCCCACTGCCCAAGGTCACACAGCTAATTAGTGTAATGGAATGTGCCTCGCATTCTGCCTCCGCGCCCATTCTCAAGCCGAGAGCCGCATTCATCTCAGGTTCATGAAAAGGCCACGCACTGTGCTATTTGTGCAAGAGCGAGTCTGTTAGAATAAAATCGTCTTCTCCGCCTTCCTTTGGGACCCTCACAGAAATGAGATGTTGATCATATGAAGCAATCTTCTTCAACAAAAAAACTTTCAAGGAAAAAAGTTGTGTCCCCTGAGCCAGCCAGTCTCTGCTGAGGGGGGCAGGCTGCCCTGTGGTGCGAGCCGCTGGGGGCCAGGAGGGAACGAAGGGAGCCGGCAGCCATTGGTTACAATTCTCCCGACAGAATGGTCTCCTTGTTCTCCCTTTGATGGGTTCGCGCTCTCAAAAATAAAATGCATCTGTGAACATCACACTTCTTCCCTTTTCTTTTTAGTTCTTTACTGAGAAGTAACTGAAAGCAGTTTTAATAGAAGCAGCAGCAGCTCTGGCATATGTAGGTATGAATATGCGCACAGAGTGGAGGCCCCTCACGGAGCCTGAGTTTTTCCTGATCTAGTGGGTTTGCGAGCCGTTTTGCTTTTTTGCCCATCCCACCCCCACCAGAGCTGGTTACGGGTGGCTACACCAGTTTCCCAGTTTCCCAGTGGTCATTATGCAAGAAGCCGTGTTTTGCAGTGCCAGAGTGTCCTCGGTTCATATTTACCAGAAACTCACCACAGGGGGCCACATGCCTTCCAAGAGGCGGTCACACAGCCCTGCCCAGCCCTGGTTCCGCTTGTGGTTGCCACACGGGGGGCTCTCCTAACAGCTGAGGGCCTTCTCTGTGCACACCTCATCCCTTGGGTGAGTGTCAGTGTATCTGTGGGCTTTGGGAGGCACTACCTATATAAAAGAGGAACAGAGAAAACAGTAGTTTAGTGACTAGGAAGACATCTTTACAGATTTCTCTATTACCGATCAAAAAATTCTCTCTGGGAGTAGTAAAGAAGCCAGGCTAGTGATGCATGTCTGTAATCCTAGCTATTGGGGAGGCTAAGGATCACAAGTTCAAGACCAGCCTCAGCAACGTAGTGAGATCCTGTCTCAAAATAATTTTTTTTTAAAGGGCTGGGGGTGTAGCTCAGTGGTGGAGCACTTGCCTAGCATGTGTGACAGACACCCTGGGTTCCATCCTCAATATAAAAACAAAAAGTTGCAGCCAGGGCTTCCAGAAGCACTGAGAAGTTTGCTGCTGACTGTGGACACCTGGTTTCTACATGTTTCAGTCGATACATCTTACTTCACGCCTCATCCTCGTCCTCTGAGCTGTATATTCCCAAGACATAGAGTCTTTTCCATTTAGCTTTCAGTCCCTCTGATCATGTCAATGGAAAAGTCTCAATTTATAGCTAGTATTTCTTTAGCACTTCTCTAGTCCTGCTAATTAATCTCCCTTTTTAACAAAGAACAAGCTATAGGCTCAGACTTTTGGCAGACAGCAATATCTAGCTATAGTAAAAAAAAAATTGTAGTTTATTTAAAACAATTGTTTTTACCATTATCTTCTCTGTGGCTGGCGATGCTAGCTTTCCATTGAGGTTAGAAAGTTCTTGTAAATAAATGCATTAAAGTAAAAGTTAAGGAATCTATTTAATAAAGAAAATATGAAGCTGGGCGTGGTGATGCACACCTGTAATCCCAGTACTTGGGAGGCTGAGACAGGAGGATCATAGGTTCGAGGCCAGCCTCAGCAAATAGCAAGACTCTCTGCAACCTAGTGAGACCTTGTTTCAAAACAAAAAAACAAAAAAGGGCTGGGATGTGGCTCAGCGGTAGAATGCCCCTGGGTTCAATCCCCAGTACCACAAAAAAAAAAAGAAAAAAATGAAGTAGATGCAGAAAGTACACAGCCATAGCACAACCCCTGAAGGTGGCCCTTGAACACGGCCGATGTCTGCTATCCGATGGCAGTTCTCAGCTGCTTTTCCTCCCCATTCTTTCTCATAGCTGGAGGAAAAGCAACTTCTTCCATTTATCTCTTGTACTGCCTTTACATTGCAGAATGCAAGATGAGGTGCACATTAGTTGCATATTATTCATTGAATTATTTTTGTATGTTGGCTTAAATGACTCGAAGGGGGGAAAACAGTGAAACTTAATTCCTAGCCATGCAGACTCCTCCTGATTCTTGATCAGTGTCAGTGTGAATATTTATAGGGTTGATAGCATGAGCAGTACCGTCTTGTGCAGGCCGACTTGCCACCCAGCTGCCCCCTTGCCTGTTTCAGCCACAGCAGGTTCCCTGCTGTTTTCTGAGCACACCTGGCCCCTTCATGCCCCTGACCTTTTGGCAGGCTGTTTCCCCTCCTGTGGCTTTTGTTGCCTGTTTCTCAGAAGGCAAGTCTTGCAGGAAGCCCCCCCAGACCCCCCCCCCAGCTAGAGCAACTAGTTCCCCCTCTGGTGCTCCCGGGATATCCTGCTGACACCTCACTTGTCCTGTTGGGTTTGGGGCACAGTAGAACCAGCAGCACAAACCAAGGGGTTGTGTGTGAGCCTTGGCTTCTAGCTCCAGCTAACTTTGGGACTTTCTTTAGGCCCCTCAAAAGACGCCAAGCCTCCATTCTCACATCTAGTACCTGCACAGTTTGGATGGTGGTAGGTGACTTTCGGGCCCTGCACTATGTGAGTGTATGGAGGTATTAGTATTATTTCTGTAATGATCTTTTCTCCCACCAGATTCTAAAATACTAAGGAAAAGATGCCCAATTCCCAACACCTCCCATTTATGCCTAGTACATAATTAGCAATCCAATTAAGGTTTCCTGAATTAAATAATGTTCATCTGAGATACCTAAGGTCTAGCTCTCTAAACTCTCAGCCATTTTTTCCTGATAGCAGGCACATGCACATGTTTTTTTTGGGGGGGGGGTTTGTTTGTTTGTTTGTTTGTTTGTTTGTTTTTGTGGTACCAGGGAATGAACCCAGGGGCATTCTACTTCTGGGCTACACCCCCAGCCCTGTTTTTTATTCTTTATTTTGAAACAGGGTCTCACTAAGTGGCAGAGGGCCTCACTAAGTAGCGGAGGCTAGCCGCAAACCTGGATCCTCCGGTCTCTGCCTCCCAAGTACTGGGATTACAAGTGTGTGCCACCACGCCCAGCCACGTGCACACATTTTACATAGTTCGATAACTGTTTTTAGGTACTAACACTGTTTCTGTTTATTGTAATCTTTTTTCTTCCAGGCAAATGCACGTAGGAATCAGAACAACAATGTTATTCTTAATCTTCCCAGCAGGGGGCAGACTTCACTCAGGAATTGCCTTGTAATTCAGTACCTTCAAGAGGACAGGGCTTGGCAGTCTACAGACAGGATGGGGAAGTGGCTTTTCTTTCTCTTTTTCTTTTTTTTTTTTTAAACCCGATATCGTATTGATGAACTATGCCAGCAGGAGCTAAATATAACCTAGTGTGACCTAAACCCCAGAGTGCCACAATTTGAGTGCTAGGGAATTGTTGCTGCTCTTTAAAAGAAGGGAGAGAATATAATACTTACTAATACACACTAGATACTGAACACATGAATGGTGTGAACTAGGAACTGAGGGGAACAAGGGTGGACACTTCAGCTTTCAGGGAGAGTTAAATGAGAAGGAATCTTCTGGCTAAGGAGAACTTCCATTCATGAGAAACACCCGGCTTTTCACTAGCGGTGTGAGTGTGGGAACACGGAGCAGAGGAACCCCAGGTATCCAGTTTATTGTCTGATACTGAAGAGACAGTGTAGCTGCATCACAATGGCAGATTTCTCCTTTCCTCAGGTTCCCACTGCAAAGGCACGTCTTGCGGGTCACACAGTTTACAAAGTAGGGCCTTGGTTTTGAATTCGCTAAGTCACGTGATTCGGCACATTGCTTTCTCTCTCTCAAGCCTGGGTAGAATTTGCCCCAATGAGGTTTAGAGGCAATTTGAGATTTTTATTGGACATTTTAGAATTATGAGGGTAGAAGACTTTGCAAGAAAATGGCATTTTGGTCTCTCTCCCTCCAGAGGAGCGGTACATTTTTAAAATGCAGAGTGGCTTTGGTGCCAGTTTCGTTGTTGATCTCATTCCCGCTCTTCCCCTTGCCAGTGTTTCTTTATGAATTTGGCCGCTGGCTGCAGAATTTCTTCTTTTTGTAAGGGAGCCGTGTGGGTGCCCTACGGTAGCTTTGATTTCTCTCACCCGCAACAAGTTGTGGTTGTCACCGTTTGTCGGACCCTTCGCGTTTCTCCCTGGGTCACAGGCGGTGGCCTGTGAGGAATGGGCAGGGGAGGGCCTTCCCGGTCCAGCCTCCGGTCGTCGGTCCTTGCGAGCCTGCTCGTCTCGCATCAGGGAGGTGAGTCTAGGGTCCAGTATGTGCCGTGGATATTAAGAGGCTTCAAGGACACTTCCCCCCATTTATCCCAGTTATGTCCCCTGCTAAAATAGGTTAACGGTGTCTAATTAACCACTGAACATTGTCATGCTGCATAAAGATAGCATCCCGGCTGTCCTCCGAGCCGTGGTACTTTATCTCCATTTAGATCTCCGCAGTGTTCCATTAGACGCGAGCGCAACGTTTAGCTGAGATGATGTCTGTGTTCGTGTGCGTTCGGCCTCCCGCACAGGGCCCGGGCGGCAGCAGCTGAGGCCCTGTGTCTGGTGGCAGGGGGATCCAGGTTGCTTCGGAAGGTAGTGGGGGCCCTGCAGGCAGGGGCATAACCACTTGCTGGGCCTAAAGACATAGTCCTTCGTGCGTGGACTCTTTCATGTTTTAGTACTCCAGATTGAACCCAGGGGCATTCTACCTCGAGCTACATTCCCAGCCTGTTTAATTTTTTATTTTGAAATGATGTCGCACAAACTTGCCGAGGGTCTTGCTAGGTTGCTGAGGGTCTTCCTGAGTTGCTCAGGCTGGCCTCAAACCTGAGATCCTCCTGTCTCAGCCTCCCAAAGTACTGGGATTACAGGCGTGTGCCACCACGTCTGGCTTTCTGTGGACTGTTGATCATGATGGAGACTGGACCCTTGATGGAGCAGGGGGGGCAATGAGGACAAACTCTGCGGGTGGGGAGGGTTTTCCACCTTACAGCACATCTTTACCACTGAGCCCCAGAGTGAAACCCTAAGGATTTAAGAGTCCACTGGGCCCCGGGGGCTGCAGGCATGGCGTGCGCCAGTGGGATGGAGCTTTTCCTCAGCCAACCAAGTGAATGGCAGTGTGGCCTCAGTGCCAATGAAAGGGATTGTGTTTAAGCAGAAGACGTGCAAAAAGGAGGGAATATGAAGGGAAGGTCACTTAGCTAGAGAGGATCTCTCTCTCTCTTTTTTGCTATAACACAAGCTGTCGTGTTGTAAATAAAACATACATAATAAATCACACAGAACAATTAGGCTAGCACTAATTACCAAATCGTCAGACCTGACAAAGCTGTAGCCCTGCTATAAGTTGAAAGCACGTCCCTGTCATGGAAAATATTGATTGGATTTGAAGCAGATTCCGTAGAAGGAGCGTTTCCATCGGTGTCAAACTGCCTGCATGTCTCTATCAGGTGCGGTTAAAAGCTGGCTTTGGAGTCAGGCAGGCAGGGCTTGGGTTCTGGGCCTATGCTTTCTAGGTGGGCGACCCTAGGCAAGCTACCGTACCTCTCTGAGCCCCCGTCTCCTGGCCTGTAAAACAGAGCAAATTAACTAAAATGATGTGATCATTCAAGAGCATCGTGCTTCATATTATATGTAACATAGCAATTATGATAATAGGAACATATAAACAATACAGTGTCAGTGCCTGGTGCCCAACAAGTTCAGTAAATGCTGAGTGCTGCTGGCCCCAGCTGTCATCCTTCTATGGCAGGTTCATTGGGGAAGCCGGCTGCGGCCTGGGAGCGGGCTTTCCCTGAAAATTAAGAGAGTGGCTGAATCCAGACGAGGAGAAACCAAGTATCAATCAGAGAGAGCTGGGACAAAACCCAGGAGGACACTAACTGAGTGCTGAGCTAAGGGCCTGGGTTTTTGCAGCAGAAAAACAACCCCCTTACCCTTAGTGACCCCTGCCCAAGAAGCCGGTGTTTAAGGAATACGGTGGCTTCATGGCTGAGCGTTTGGGGCAGTTGCAAAGGGCCACACAGAGGTGTGATTTTTCCCTTCGCCAAACCACTGAGCAGATCGTGTCCCTCCTCCTACCTCGAGTGCACAGGTGGGAGGCGAGAGGATACTTACTCTCCTTGTCGGGAGGTAAAGCTTCATCCTGCAAAATGGCCAAAGTGATCAGCAAGTGGCGGGGGAGCTCTTAAAAAGAAACCCGGTGTTCAATTAGCTTTTCCAAGTGCTGGTTCAGCAGCCTCTTGCTGTCCGTTCTGCATATTGAACAAGCATCTCTAATAGGGTCTGAACTGCCGGGGCCTGGTGTGTGGAGAGCTCCCGTTGGTTCCTGTGAGCACTGTGGGCTCCTGCGTGTGTCTCAGGAAGGTGACTCAGGAGCAGGGCTTCACTTTGTGGACCATTGGGTCCCCGGCCGTTCGCTCCTGGCCTCAGCCTGTAGATCAAGTCCATGCTCATAAACACTTCTCAGGGAAGAAAGTAGGCAGCTCTGAAGAAGGCAGGTAGGTTTCAGCTTTGCTGCTTAGCAACTGGAGGGTCCAGCCTTGTATCTAAAATAAGGTTAGGACCGTGATTCTCAGTAGTCTTAACTGGGGCCCCTTTCTAGAAATTACTACTATGGTGGCGGTGGGGGGGGAGTAAGCACATGTACATTGATAAAGCTTCCCAGGTGTGATTCTGTTAAGAACTACCTGTTTAAGGGATTCTCTCCAGCTTTCGATTCCCTGAGCCCTCTATTGCCTTCTGAAAGTAGGGAGTGTCAAGAAGGGGCTGTCTGTGCAGTAAATCCAACAGATGTCGGGGTGCCCTGTGGGCATCGGGAAATCAGCTGGGATCTGCTCTTGAAAAGGCCTGGGGCAACGTGTTTGGGACCCAGGGTGAAAGTTGGGGATGCAGAGTCTAGTTTCAGCCTCATCGCTAACTAGCTCTGGGATTTGGGAGAAGCCCACGACCGAGTGGCTTGGTGCTGCCGAAGTGCACTTTGTGCTTCCCACGGCTCAACCAAGGCCATCAGTAGACGTGAGTGTCTCTGGAGAGGATTGAAAAGCTCTCTCTCTGTGTGGCGGCGTCTTATTAGTGTCATGGCCACTGTCAGATTCTCGGTCCTCTAGCAGCCACTTCCGGGGAGCCAGGCACGAGTTCCCTGGGGGCAGTAATGGACATGAAGCCCGGGGCTGTGCTGCCCACAGCTCTGTAGACGCGCAGCTCTGGGACCAGGCCTCAGGGGCCTCAGTGACAACCTCAGTTTCCTCAGAAGTTGGGAAAGAAGCGTGTCTGTGAGGGAGAGGTGACCCAGAACCCACATTCTTTACCTCAGCCTCTGTTCCCACACAGTTTGTGGGAGCAGAACTTCAGCCCCAGATCCTTCTCTGGTTACCCACCCTTGGGTAGGTTTTAGGGTTTTGTTTGTTCATTTTTAACTTGTCATCGGTAATTTAAAAATATGTCCTATTATTATGATGGGTTGTATGTATATATAAAACTGAAGCCAGGCGTGCTGGCGCATGCTTGTAATCCCAGTACTTGGGAGGCTGAGAGCAGAGGATCTGGGTTCGCGGCCAGCCTCAGATACTTAGTGAGGCCCTCCACAATTTAGTAAGACCCTCCCTGTTTCAAAATAAAGAATAAAAAAATAGGGCTGGGGAGCTGGGCGTGGTGGTGCACGCTTGTAATCCCAGTACTTTGGGAGGCGGAGACCGGAGGATCCGGATTCGCGGCCAGCCTCAGCGCTCGCTCTCTCTCTCTCTCTCTGTCTCTCTCTCTCTCTCTCTACTTAGTGAGGCCCTCCGCAACTTCGTGAGACCCGGTTTCAAAATAAAGTATAAAAAATAGGGCCGGGGGTGTAGCGCGGAGGTAGAATGCCCCTGGGTTCAATCCTCAGTACTGCAAAAATAAAAAATAAATTAAAAAACTGAAAACAAAAAGTTTACATAATATTTATCCTATTTGCAGTATACTCTTTATTTAATTTTTTTTTTCTATGCTGCAAAGAAGAAGAAGAAAGGGAGAGAAAGGCTAGCGGTGATCTATGAAATTGGTTTCTTGACTCACTAATGGGTCATGACCTCTGCTTTAAACACCTTGTGCTAGATCCTGTGTCTTTGCGCTGGCCTGAGGTGCCTCTGGGGACCAGGCAGATAAAGCAAATCTGTAAAGTGGGGTTTTATTTCAGATTCTGTTTCTGAAATACATATAGGAATTATTTGCACATTCACATTTCTGTAGGAGACACACTTCCCACAGTTCTCCTAAAATGCGCTTCCACCGAGTCTTCCCCTTGCTCTCTCACATCTGCCATCCATGTGACTGTAGGGACTGCTCCACCTGTCTCCTAACCCTGTAAGAAAACCAGCAGCGAGACTCAGTGATTCACCCGAAAGCCCAGCTACCCGGGAGGCTGAGGCAGGAGGATCGCAAATTCAAGGCCAGCTGGGCAATTCAGTGAGACCTTGTCTCAAAATAAAAAGGACCAAGGATACAGTTCAGTGGTACAGGACCTCTGGGTTTGATCCCCAGTACTGCCAAAAAAAAAAAAAAAGGCTCCTTGATTCAGAACTAGTCCCGGACCCCAGTGGGAGAGGGACCCCAGAGGGAGAGGACCCTGGAGAGGGATCGGACTCTCTACTGCAGATCCAGTGTTGCCAGGCTTCTTATTGAAAGAACCCAGAAATATGGACTTTTGTGCAAAATCTCAGTTTGGAGGACAAATTCATGTTAAAACAACACAAAACAAACAAAAAACAGAAAAACAGCAGTGTGGCCCAAACCTAACTCATCTACACACTAGTAGAAGGCCCAGAAGCGGCCCGTTTTGATCTGTGACCCAGATCAGCGGCAGGGGGCTCCATCCTACTGTGCTTTCCATCTTGCAGGCAGCAGGCCCCCCAGAACCTGTTACTCCTGGCACAGAGAGAGAGTACACCACCTGAGGGCATCCCTGCTGCCCATCCCTGAGGACTCCCTTTCCATCTCCTTCTTCTGTAGGGAGAAGAGATGGGGAGGGCCCTTGGGCTTCCCCTAGAGAGAGAGAATGGGAAGTGGGCTCCCCAGCAATTAAGCTGCATATTAAACTCACCCCCTTTTTGGACGTTGAGTGGATAAGTGGCAATTAATCAGCCTCCCCCCAAGACCAGCCTGCCGTTGTTGTTTCCTTCAGACCAAATCGTTGCTTTTGCCATTGCACAGGGCTTAGGAGAGGAACGATTCGGCCACAGCTCCCAAGGGTAATGGAGATGAGTGTGTCTCCAGTGTACAGAAGGCAGGCGCTGGCCTCGTCTGCCTCGCTTCTTTAATCCTGTTCTTCCTCTCTTCCCCCTTACTCTGGCACTTCTACCATGGGTGACATATTGGCTGAGTCACTTGGACAGTAGATTTACAGAGTTTAACTTTACAAGAATGGTTAGAGGCAGTGGTCCTGGGGCATGGCAGGAACTAAGACAAGACCCTTCTGTCCTCCCACACAGAAGGTGGCCTTTGTGGCTAGGGGGGGGTCCTTTTTTTTTTTCCTTTTTGTGGTACCAGAGATTGAACCCAGAAGCATTCTACCTCTGAGCTATCCCCCTAGACCTTTTTATTTTGAAGTAGGGTCTTACTAAGTTGCTGAGATTGGCCTTGAACCTGTGATCCTCCTGTCTCAGCCTCCCAAGTTGCTGAGACTGGCTTTGAACCTGTGATCCTCCTGTCTCAGCCTCCCAAGTTGCTGAGACTGGCTTTGAGCCTGTGATCCTCCTGTCTCAGCCTCTTAAGTACGGGGATTACAAGTGTGCCCCATCACGCCTGCCCATTTTCTTAAAAAAAAAAAAAGGCACAGTTGATGTAGTCTAAACTTCATGCAAGGTAGTCTAGTCTATTGAAACTTGGGTTTAATTTATTTTTATTTTTGACTGTTTTTAATTGACAAAAAATAATTTGTGATTAGACTCTTGGGGAGAGTTTTTATATCTTGCGGGAATGGGTGGTTGGCTCCAAGGCAGCCCTTGCAGGTGAGGTCTGTGGACCCACACTGGAGGTTTGTGTGGCCTCCAGGCTGTTAGGACATTGCCACCAGCCCTTGTCCCTGCTCATCATGGCGCTAAACTTCTGACTCAAAAGAATTCATTTAGCCAGGCCTGGTGGTGCACTCCTATAATCCCAGTACTTCAGAGGCTGAGACAGGAAGATCACAGATTTGAGGCCAGCCTCAGTAACCTAGTGAGACTCAGCAACCTAGTGAGACCCTGTTTCAAAATAAAAAGGGCTAAGGGTATAGCTTGGAGGTAGAATGCCCCTGGGTTCAATCTCTAGTAACATACATACACATACACAAACACACACACACACACACACACACACACACACACTCACACTCATACATACACACAACGAATTAATTTAAAACAAAAACAGCCCTGTTGTTGTGGGAGTTCTCAGTCATTTTGAAATGTAATCACCAGGTACCCAGCACCCAACTTTAATCATCACCAGCATTTGCCAGTCTTTCTTAGAAGACTTTAGATCAGTGTTTCTCAAAGTGTCAATAGTGACCTACTTAGATTAGAATTGCCTAAAATTTTTGTTTAAAATGCCTAATCCTAGGCTCCCCCTCCCCTAGGCCAGCTGATTCAGAAATCTCACGGCCAGATTGTTATCAACTTGTCTGTGTAACAGGCTTCCCAGATGGTTTTTATGCCACCGGCGGGTGAGAAACCCTGCCTTAGATAAAGGTATGTGTGTCAACCACGCAACCTGTCTCATGGAATGTCTTAAGGGTCACTCCTTGTCCAACAGCATTCCTGGGGTTTCTGGTTCTTCATGTGGATGACACAGAAAAACAGTTGCTGAGCCTACGTTCTGAACTTTTGCTCCTGGGAAGCTACCCGTACTAACAACTAACAGCGCCAAATATGACCCAGAGCCTCAGTCCTACGTCAGTGCTTTATAAATGGGTCAGTTAATGTTCAAAAGGAGAACACCATTATCATCCGGCTCCATTTGAATTTTAAGCTTTCCCTTCACCTGCACATAAACTCAGCAATTTCACTTGGAGTAGTGCTGGGGAAGCCTGTAAGAAAGTACTACAGTGTTTGCAGTTCGCTCGTGCTGGTTTGGGGACTTGATCTATGAAGAGGAATTCAGACAAATAAAGCACTTGAGATGTACTAATTTGCCCCCATTTTGGAAACCCTACTCAAGACATTGCCCCAGTATGTGAGACTCATGAGTTCTCATAAACCTTGTCTTTCTCCTTTTTAGGTTGGGACGGAAGGCTTCTGAAGAGATAGAAGAGTATGTCTCCAGTTTTCTTGTGGCATCCTATGGTGACCTTTGTCAGCAGTGCAGGCTTGGTGGTCATTATTTCTTCAGCCTATGTTGAACACAGCATTAACAAATAAGACAGTGTGAATCTGGCTGTGGTCTGGGGCTGGGATTGTTCATACTGAATCAAGGGCTCAGATAATGCTTCTTCTCAACGGAAAGGTCAGGGCTCTGGCATTGATGCTTGTGTCATACCTCCCACTGAATGGTTTTTAGAATTGTATGTACCAGTATCAGGGTACTGACCTAAGTAAGCTTTGATACAGATGGGCAGAAGCAATGTCAGCTTTGTAAGCCTGGCCTTCTAATAAGACTTACTTCAAAAAGAAAAGGATGAAGGTTTCTAGACAAAGGTGGCTGTAAAGACAGGCCACCCAACGTCATACCTCCAGAGGCAGGGGGAGCATTCATGTCACAGTCTGTGTGGTGCTTCCCTCCAGAAGGGTGCATCGTGCAGCCTGTGCAACCGTACATGGCAGACCTGGTTGTCCAGTTAGGTTTTGAGCAAGATGATGGAGGAAAGCAGGGCCAGGGATATTTTTATCTAAGACAAACAAAGAATGCAATAAAAAGTTGGGTTGTTCCTTTTTGTGTTTAAAACTCATTTTCTTCTCTCCTTTTCTTCTTTTCTGGGGGCAGCCACCGCCTCAGACGGCAGAGCTTGGATGGATCAGATGATGGAGGAGGTAAGAAGTTCTTGAAGGAAGTCAAAAGGGCTTCGAGAGGCCCCAGAGCCCTTGAGCATTTCTTGGCTGCAGCCTCACTGAAAACATTTGCTTGGGGTCTGTTTCCCACCCTCTGTGACAGCCTCAGCAAGCACCTCTAGGTAGAAAGCCGGGAGGCCATGGGGCTTAGGTCGTCTGTTTCCCTCTCTCAGGAATGGAAGTCTTGCACTGCCTACTATCTGGTGTTGAACACAGTGGTATCAGATATTTTTCCACTTTTTTTTTTAGTTGTGTACAGCAGGTGGGCACCTCTAGTACCAGTTACTCACTCATGGCTGGAAGTAGAGTCCCAAAGCCTTCTTTTAACACCTTTGTATGTGACTGCATAAAAGGGGGAGAGAAATAAATCTGTAAAACATAGATGTTTGCCTGGTAATCACAAAATTGGGTGAGGGTCAAAAAGGACATTTATTAAATATTAAGGATGGTGGTTAAAATACAGATTCCCAGGCTGTGCTCAAGTCAAGCTGGAACTGGGCCAGATTGCTGATTCGTTTTTTGTTTTGTTTTGGTGCTGGGGACTGAACCCAGGGGCATTCTGCCTCTGAGGTACATCCCCAGCCCTATTTTATTTTTTTTGTTTTGAAACAGGGTCTCACTAGGTTGCTGAGAGTCTTGCTACATTGCTGAAGCTGTCCTTGAACTTGCCATCCTCCTGTCTCAGCCTCCCAACTACTGGGATTACAGGTGTGTGCCACCACGTCTGGCTCCGAATTAATTTAAATAAGCTGCCCAGATGAATATTTGGCGCACAACAGCTTGCAGGCCTTTCTGCTGTGGCGCCCCTAAAGCCAGGACTGAGGACTGGAGAAGGTGGAAGCCATGTGAAAAGTGCCTCTGCCTCAGCTCATCCCGAAGGGGCTTCAAGGCAGAAGAGTAGGTACTAGGTCAGAATATCAGCTGACACTCTGAGAGGTAGTAAGAGCTCATGAGCACACTCATTATTCCTCGGCAATATTCCTTGCTTTCCATTATCTCTTATTGACAGGTTCATTTTCTTTCTTTCCAGATCTCCCTCCATAGCTCTACCCACTAATCTCCTTTTAGCCGCTAGAGTTCACCCACCAATAATTCCCAGTGACCCTGGTAACTAAGGTATCTTGCATTTCTCTTCCCATAGTCTGTTTTCCCAGACATGTACCTGGGATGTCTTCCGCCAGCGCTGAACTGGCAGCTCAGTGGTTCGTGGCTGCTGGCCGCACTCTAGATCTGCCTGTCCTCACAGATTCTCAGCAGCTCCAGCCATTGGTTGCATAGGTCAGCAAGGTGACCGGGAGGATGTGCCGAGGGACTGGAGGGAACAGGACCTCCACTCGATGTTAGCAGAAGCGTTGGGAGGTTAAGGAGCAGTGTGCACAGAAATTTGTAATGCCAGAGCAACGATTCTGGAGCCTCAGATTTGAACCAGGGAGAGGGAGATGGTGACGAAAGCAGGTGGTTTGCACCGTGAGAATCCGGCCAGTCTGGATCGGTGCGCAGGAGTATACACCTGCGGTGGGTGTTTTTTGGGCAGCTTCAGTCCCCAGTTGCTTGTGTATTTGTCCAAAACACCTAGAGACTTATGTTTTAAGTACAAAAATGTTAAATTTGGGGGGAAAAATTTAGAGTTTTTTGGCAGAAACTTCCAAATGGAAACACAAGAAAACAATTAAATGTGTGATCTTATTGGAGGTTTACTCAACTGATATTCTTCTCCATGTTTTTCTGTACTCTTATCTTGACCCTCTTTCCAGCTTCCTTCAAAGGACTTCTGAGATCCTATTTTCTCCACTTTATTTATTTATTTATTTATTTATTTTGTGGTATTGGGGATTGAACCTAGGGGCATCCTACCTCCAAGCCACAACCCCAGCCCTATTTTTTATTTATTTTGAAATAGGGTCTCACTAAATTGCGGAGGGCCTCACTAAGTTGCTGAGGCTGGCTGTGAACCTGCAATCCTCCTGTCTCAGCCTTCCATGTACTGGGATTACAAGCTTGCGCCACCATGCCCAGCTTTTCTCCACGTTTGTTGTCATGGACAAATGCTGTATTTCAAGAAGTAATCATTAAATGTTATAGCAAAGCCGGGAGTGATGGTGCACACCTGTAATCCCAGTACTTAGTAAGCTGAGACAGGAGGATCGCAGGTTTGAGGACAGCTTCAGCAATGTAGTGAGACTCAGCAACCTAGCGAGACCATTTCAAAACAAAATAGGGCTGGGAGTGTAGCTCAGAGGTAGAATGCCCCTGGGTTCAATCCCCAGTACCACCAAAAAAAATAAAATAAAAAAGAGAGAGAGTTATAGCAAAACTTTGTGAGTGCTACAGTTTTCACATTACTAGAGGGTTGCCCTAACCTCCAAGGAGTCTCCTGGCTTTAAGCAAATTGCCACAGCTCTAAGGAACTTCATAGGCCACCTTGGCCAAACCTGCCTTCCCACATGTTAAGAAATTGAGGCAAAGCCGGGCGTGGTGGTGCACGCTTGTAATCCCAGTACTTGGGAGGCTGAGACAGGAGGATCCGGGTTCGCGGCCAGCCTCAGCTACTTAGTGAGGCCCTCTGCAACTTAGTGAGACCCTGTTTCAAAATAAAGAATAAAAAAATAGGGCTGGGGGTGTAGCTCAGAGGTAGAATGCCCCTGGGTTCAATCCCTAATACTGCAAAAAAAAAAAAAAAGAAAGAAATTGAGGCAAGCTGGGCATGGTAGGGCATGTTTATAATTCTGGTACTTGGGAGGCTGAAACAGGAGGATCCCAGGTTCAAGACCAGCCTCAGCAACTTAGTGAGACCCTGTTTCAAAATGAAAAAATTTTAAAAATTGGGCTGGGGTGTAACTCAGAAGTAGAATGCCTTTGAGTTCAATCCCCAGCACCCCCCCAAAATTAAGGCATATAGATTATCATCAAATATAGCAGAACTCAGAGAGAGACTGGTATTCTGACTCCCAAGAGAATCCTCACCTTTGTACCTCAGTGTCCCCAGCATCACCATCATCATTTATTATCAAACGTTTCCAGCTACCAAGTCCAGTGTTTTACATTTCCTCTCATTTAATTCTCAAAACAAATTTATGGGAGAGTTTTTAAATCAACGTTATTGAGATATGATTTATATACAGCAAACCGTATCTATTTGAAGTGTACAACTTGAGTTTTGACAGATGAAGATGCCCTGTGAAACCAGTGATACAATCAATATACAGAACATTCCTATCACCTCCCAAAAGTTCCCTCATGCCCAGTTCATCCCTCCTCTGCCCCTGGTCTCAAATAACTGCTGATGTAGGTTTTTGGGGGTTTTTCTTGTCATTATAGTTTCTTTCTTTTTTTTTTTTTTGCGGTACTGGGGATTGAATGCAGGGGCGTTCTACCTCCGCGCTACACCACCGGCCCTATTTTTTATACTTTATTTTGAAACCGGGTCTCACGAAGTTGCAGAGGGCCTCACTAAGTAGAGAGAGCGAGAGAGAGAGAGAGAGAGGGAGAGAGAGAGCGAGAGAGCTGAGGCTGGCCGTGAACCCGGATCCTCCAGTCTCCGCCTCCCAAAGTACTGGGATTACAAGCGTGCGCCACCACACCCGGCTTTATAGTTTCATTTCTAAGAATTTTATATAAATAGAAGTATAGGTATGGACTCATTTGTACCTGACTTTTTTCACTCAGTGTAATGAATTTGAAATTCATCCAAGTTGTTGTGTGTATCATTAGCCTGTTCATTTTTCTTGCTGAGTAGTATTCCATTGTATGGACATACCACTGTGTGTTCACCTATCAATAGACATCTGAATTGTTCATTATCCCCATTTTGAAGATGAGCAGACTAAGGCAAAGAAAACTAACCTTGCCCAAGATCACACAACTGATAAAAGGTAGCACTAGGATTTGGAGATAGATCTTGATCGCAGATCTCTTGATCTTGGCCTCTGTAATGAACCCTATGACCCTCAGATATATTGGTGTCTCCTCCCACAGGTAGGCTGTAGTAATTTCAGTTCTCAGGTTTGTAATATAGAGCGCCTAGTGTGACTGATGGGATGCTTAATAAAATTTTACTAAGGGAGGAAAGAAGAAAGTTACCTATTTTCAGAGAATACCTCTAGGATTTTTCCCCTTCATCAAGTTGGAATGTGAAATTCATGGTTTGGCCTTTATTCTGGCCTTGGAGGTTTGAGGCATACAACCCTTCCTTTCAGAAAGTGTGCTTGCTCTTACCTCTAGGAGGGATGCCTCTTCCCCAGCATATCTGTTTTCCATGCAGTTATGCTTGCGGCCTTTAATGGAAAATCAGTTCATATGTTATACTTCACACTCGACTTAGTCCATTTCACTGTATGTGAATGTTTAGAATCCATTATGCAGTAAGAATCATATGTTACATATAACTAGTTTCTAGAATTATCTTTGCTCAGAGAATTACTTGGTTGGCTAGTGAAGGCTGCTCCTTTGAACTTAGAATATCCAGCAGGCAGGGAGACTCCAGGAGTGATTCCCCTGAATCATCTATGGATGCTCATTCAGCGGTGACATTAAATGGCTCTTTGGGCACCTAGCAGGAAAGCTACTGTTCCCTTAATAAAAATCACATCCGGGTTCTTTAAGGTTGTCAGTGCAAGGAGCTTTATCACCTGGGAAGGGGCTGATGATTTTCTTACACTTGGTAGGAGAGGTAACTGGTGAGCGATGCCAAAGGAGAAATGAAGATCTGAGGTCAGGTCTCCCTCCTCCCACACGGGCTCCTTCTGGGAAAGCCAGCAGGTTTTTGTCCAGTGTCTGTATTGCCCCAGCACCTGGAGATAGTGATGAAACGAGGCAGTCCCTGCCCTCTAGGAGCTTCTAATCAAGTGGGAAGATACCCTCATGCCTTTCACGCCCTGTCTTGGTAGGAAACTCAGAAGCCACGTCTCTCTGGATGACTTTCTCAGCATTCAGCCTCCCTTGCTGCACCCATGGTACATGTTGTTCTTTCCTCCCTGGAGAAGATACATTCTCCCTTCCAGACCCCTGACACCTAGGGAGGAAAGAGAAGCAGTTCCTCTCTCCATCGATGCCTCGTGCTTCCTAGGGAAGAGAACAGAAAAATAGAAGGAGAAAGGAGCTTTGGAGAGGAGGCATGTTTTCAGAATGAGAAGTAGAAGAGTAAGTAACAAGTAGAGGTGGCTTCGGGGCTGTTGGTAAACCAGAAGGTACCACATGGGGACTGCTTGCAAGACCGTGGCCAGGCTCAGGTGGCTGCAGGGGCCAGGCAGATATTTCAAACACAGGGAGCAGCAAAGGTGTAAGACAATGAAGAGTGGTGGAGTCTGTGGCGAGCACAAAGATAGTACAGCCCAAAAGTTTTTAAGTTTGTACTTTAAAAAGTGGCAGAGGGGCTGAGGTGTAGCTCAGTGGTCCAGCACAAGCTTAGCACGCATGGAGCCCTGCGCTCAATCCCCAGCACCAAAAAATACGTTTAAAATGACAGACCGTTTGCTGATTCTAGGTGGAATCATTCCTAGCTACCACTAACACGGTGCTTCAGGCAAGTTGGGACTCATGATTAGAGAGAATAGCTGGAGAGGAATCGACAGCCAGAGCCCCAAATTACCTCAGGGTCCCGAAATTATAGGGTGGCAAACTGATCTTGCCTATTTAGATGACCATCCTTCAGTGGCATGATCATCCATTCTTAGAATCAAGTTCCTGGCTCGCCCTAAGGCCTTTGATTTCTTCTGTCATGGACGGTTGTGTGGCAGGAGAAAAAGATCAGATCTGGAACAGGGTCGAACCCAGTCTCTACGAGAGACTTTCACAAGCCAGTCACTCATCAATTCACTCAACAACCGTTTGTCGAACGCTCCTGTGTGTGGTGTGGGGCCTGGCACTGGGGATGCGATGAACAGAACATTTATAGTCAGTGTCCTTGTGCAGTTTACAGTCTGGTAAATAGGGATTAAACAGATTGTCACACAACTAAATAAAGAGGGACAAATCGCAGTTGAGTCCCATGCACGAAGAGTGCAGGCTGCTAGGAGACAGACATGGAAGCCTGATTTGGATTAGGTGACGAGGGAAGGCCACTCTAAAGAAGTGATTTTCAAACTTCAACTTGAAAGAAGAGTAGAATTCACCAGGAGAGAGGGGTGGCGGTCAGGACAGAAGAGTGAGACAGCAAGTGCACGGGCGTGTCTCCTCCCTACCCCCTTCCAGGCCCGCTTAGTCTCCCAGCCCTGAAGCCCAGCTCGCAGAAAGTCAACTCTGAATAGAACGTGGATCTTTAAAAATGAACATTGAGAGGCCAATGGATAGGAGAAAAGAAGCTCCTTGTCTTTGAAAAAGATACTATTCAGGTTAAAATAATATGTGAAAATACAATTAGACATGGTCTTGACTTCCAAACCATTTATCTCAGAGCCAAATCCAAGTTAGGAAGAATTCATGAGCTCCATGGTGTGTCTTTTTAAAGTGGAAAGAAAGACTCTGAAAGCAGGAACTTAAAAAAGAAGCTGATGTTTCCTGTGTTTAACCGTTGCCTTTTGGCGTCACCCAAGATTGTGAGTGGCATTGTGACTCCCCACCGCAGCTCCCGGCCAGGGCATGCCTCGGTCCCACTGGAGAGGGGGCTCCTTTGCATCCTAAGGTCCACTTTTGACAGAATCAAATACCTCAAAACCTTAGGAACAATAAATCCTTCTGGCCGACCAAAAAGTGTTTAATTCCTAAAGGACAAGCTGAGTCGAGCCACTTCTAGCCAGGGGCGATTGGGGACTTAATTCTGCAAGTGTAGCAATCTGAATGATCTGAGAGCTCTGAGTTTAAGGGTAATTGCTCAATTTTCTATCCATGTCAACAGGGAAAATAGGTAAAAGTGGATGAACACAGCCAAGCAACGAGGCTGGAGGAGATGTGAGATGCTGGGCTGTCAGCGGAATTAGAAATGTGCTATCTCTAGAGGACCATCTCCCCGTCGCCCCTCCGTCGCTTCCGCTCCCCATCCACCTCTGTCTCCAGGCTTTCTAACTCTCTTCTGGGCTCCTTTCATTCCTTGCTTAACCCTTCTGATGTACCCTTCATCCCTTCCCCTGCAAACAGCAGGGCCACTCTGAGCCTAAACAGCTTTAATGCAGAGAAAGAAAAAGCAGAATTCTTTAAGAACAGATAAGTTGGAACCTGAGGTCTCAGCTCCCTTCTCACTTAGTAAGAATGTCCATAGAGCCGGGCGTGGTGGCACACGCCTGTAATCCCAGTACGTGGGAGGCTGAGATAGGAAGATCACAGGTTCGTGGCCAGCCTCAGCAACTTAGCTAGGCCCTCTGCAACTTAATGAGACCCTGTTTCAAAATATGAAATAAAAAGGGCTGGGGGTGTAGCTCAGAGGTAGAGTGCCCCTGGGTTCAATCCCCAGTACCACACACACACACACACACACACACACACACACACACACACACACACAGAATGTTCTATAGTGTTGTGTTCCTTCTTCAAGTTTAATGGAGCATATGGAACTTCCTAGGTGCTCTTAAACCTAGATTCTTTGCTTCCCTAATTTTATTTAAACTACTCTAACTGCCACTGATATTTTATTAAATGATGCTCCTTGAAATAGGCTTGTTTCTCTAAGTTCAAAGTTACTAGGACTAGGCACTAGTCTCTCTAGACATGTTTCCTACCCTTTCCCACCACGTGCACACACAGGAGCTCCACAGCCGGAGCAGGAATTGCGGCAGGGGCGGGGGAATGGTACTCACTGGTCCAGGATTAAGCTGTTCTCTTTTGTCTGTGCTTTGTTCTGTTTACAGAGTATGGATAAGAATTTGAAAAAGAAGTCATTCTTGTAGGAAATGGTATTGTAGTTTATGTTTGCTGTGAGCCAGGCATTATGCTGATGGCCTTACCTGTCATACTTCAGTTAATCCCCTCAACAATTCTGAAGAGACACTGTGATTATCACCATCGTATAGCAGAGGAAATTGAAGCTTCGTGAAGTTAAATAACCCTCCGAGGTCGCATGGCTAATAAGCAGTGATGTGCTGGTAAATTAACAACCAGGTCTCTGGGGGGGAACAGTCATGATTGGTAGTGTTTGCCAATTTCTATGGTGCAAATACTCCCAACTGTGGCTGGTTTCTGGCTACCAACATGACATCACTGACCACAGAGTTAGGGCTAGATGGGCAGCAACACACTGTTATATTTCCACCATGTAGGTACATTATGTGTAAATAATTTTGAAAGCATAAAGTAAAATATAAATAACATGTAGGAAGTAGTAAGTTTTCAGTATTTACTACCTTTGTGTTTTTTGAGGGTTTTTTTTTTTTTTTTTGCGGTACTGGGGATTGAACCCAGGGGCATTCTACCTCCAAGCTATACCCACAGCCCTATTTTTTATTCTTTATTTTGAAACAGGGTCTCACTAAGTTGCGGAGGGCCTCACTAAGCAGCTGAGGCTGGCCATGAGCCTGCAATCCTCCTGTCTCAGCCTCCCAAG